>JBBBDQ010001837.1:925000-975000 GCA_037127315.1 Ascarosepion bandense | reverse complement strand
ATAAGTATAACAAATTGTAGACAAACTGTCCTGTGTCCGTCGATCAAATACTTTCAACTATCTCGGTTATTATCAAGAACTGGATGTTGTCAGTGTGGTTGACACATTTTTGCTAGATATCTCATGTTGCCTGAAAGCTGAAAAATTATTTCGTTTTTTAATATATAAATAAACTAGCAGTATAGCCCGGCGTTGCTCGGGTGTAATGATAGCTTTAAAACTAATCCATGGTCCTGGAGCTCAGACTCTTTGGACGTTGGCACGAAAGACTAAAAAGCAATAGTTGTTTCCAATTAAAGCGAAACCGTAAACTGAAAGAAAAATGAATGGTTGTAAGTCAAATTTTGATATCCTGGTATCGATATCAAATAAGTTTTTTTCGTCATAACCTGAATATTGAAGGCTAAATAAGACCTCTAAGTAAATGGTATCATGGCTGAAACTAAGAACTACAATTATACCTACTTAGAGCCAAACCCGAATAAAAAACTAAAATAAAAGGGCTGAAAAAATCCAGATATACAGGCAGATAAACAGACACACACGCACAAACAACTTGCCTTTTATATATATATATATATATATATATATATATATATATATATATATATATATATATATTATCGATTTTTTGCACTATTGTAAGAACTGCAACTTTGAAACTTCTGAATATCGTTTCTTATGTATTTGTCTACGAGTGCTAGTTAACTATAATAACTTTCCTAGAACCGACTTAGCAGCTCGTCTGCAGTCGCTCTCTCACCGGCGTGACGTGTCTTCTCTGTGCCTCTTCTATAAATACTTTTGCAGCTTCTGCTTCGATGAACTTAGATCACTGGTGCCCTCTAGGTATGAATTTACACGAGCTACTAGATTAGCCACTAGGTCTCACTCTTTTACAGTGAAACCGATAAAGTGTAACCGCAATTTCTATGTTAACAGCTTCTTTACTCGCCCTTCCCACCTGTGGAAGTCCCTTCCATATACTTGTTTCCCCGATAACTACAATCTCAAGGGATTTAAATATAAGGTCAATAGATATCTATCACACTAACTCGAATTCATTCTCACGAGCTCTTTTTCCATCTACTCCTCTGTATCCTCATCCGTCTATTATTCTCCCCCTGACATTTCCTATAATCTACCCCTCTTTCTCATCACTTTCCCCTATGTAAACTCCCGCGCAACAGTGGCAGAAGAATGCCTTGCATGGGGTAAGATGATTAAAAAAAAAAAGAAAAAACAAAAGAAATATTACTAAATAAAAGGTCTGAAATATTACCCGGATATATATATATATATATATATATATATATATTGATCGTATCACCCCGAGCAAGGCTGTAACGCCACTGATGTGCAGTGGGCTACATAAGAGTTAAAAGAGTGAAGAGAAAAACAAACCAGTTAGAAAGGAGCAAGAGAAGGATGGAAATACAGGTGTGATGACAGTTGCAAAGGTGGAGAGAAAGGAAAGGATATACGGGGTGGTGAAGAAAGAACTAGGGTCAAGTGGTTAAGAGATGAATATTGACATTGCATTTAAATTCCTAGAGGTTGTAGCCGTCAGGAAAGCAAGAATATGGAAGCGAGTTCCACAGGCGGGAAGTGCGAGAGAAGAAGCTGCAGGAGTAGAATTGTCGTCTGCATTTGGTTAATCTAACTGTGAATGGGTGGGACCCAGTTGCCAATCTGGTTGCACGAGTAAACGCCTGTTGCAGAGGCACCATTGACTTAAGTTCGTTGGAGCAGAAGCCATGAAAGTATTTATAGAACAAAGAAAGGCCACATCTTGTCGGTGGTGAAGTGGCTGTATTCGAGCCGCCAAGTCGGTACCTATCACATTGCTGATTCTCCTTTGGAGCCTGTACATTAAAAAACATTTTAGGTTAGTACAAAACCGGATGAAAATATATATAATCTGTATACTACCTCTCCACACTGTTTTGTTATTCTTGACCTACTCCTCTCTTTATATTAAAATTCCTGTTGTGAGCTCAAAATAAAGGTGTAGGAAATCAGTTAGTATATAAACCCTGATAATACCGAAATTTAAAACGATAGGAGTGCAATAGGCTGATTTCTGATATATATATATATATATATATATATCAGAAATCAGCCTAATGCACTCCTATCGTTTTAAATATATCAGAAATCAGCCTATTGCACTCCTATCGTTATATATATATAACGATATATATATCGTTATATATATATATATATATATATATATATATATATATATAAAGGAAAAGCTGAAACCTAATTCTAACAATTATTCTCTAGTTCAAACTACCACCATAATAATTGCAATTATTGTTATCTTTACACCACCATTACTAATCACTATTACCTCTTTACAATAACTATTTGCTACCACAACTGTTATTATCATCAAATATTACTATCACCGTATTAATCTGCAATCATCATTATCGTAAATTACTCCTCTCTGTTGTAGTGAAATTAATACCACCACACATAAAAACTAACAGCATTACAAATTATAATTTCTACCATTTAAATATGCGCAACCACAAAAAAAGCTTATAACCGACTTTAATATAATAAAAAATAATAATACAGCATTAAATGAAATAATAGCAATTTTTGCCTATCGTAGTTTCAACAGACTCCATCAGACGTACATACGTACGTACGAGAAACTGTCCGCGCGTTGACATCGCTACACTATTCGAATACACCAACCGAATGCGTATGTATGTGCGCAACGGCACACATATACATATATATGCCAAGCCCCGTACGGTTCGCATATATATTTGTGTGAGCCCCGGTGGGCAGATGCGCGCGTGTGTGTGTCTTTGCGCACGTCAATTTTGTACAGATGCGTATATATGCCTGCGTCTTTCATGACGACAAATTTTCCTCCCACTTCCATAAAAATATATTAATATACTCAGTCCTAGATATAGCCAAATTTTTAAAAGAATTTATCAGTTTGTCTGACGATCGCAAGAGCGTGAAACCCAGTGTCACAAACTCACACCTATCTATATGAATATATATTGATCAACTGACATTGATCGATTTCTAATAAGTACCGCGCATATATAACATATAAATAACATGATATATATAACAAATTGCATATATATATTGATATTTATAATTATATACATGCACATTTCACATATATATGTTTCTAGTAATATTTTTATGATTGAAGTTTACAATACAAACATTTATAATATCTCGTCTCTATTACGTACTGACCAATATTAAAAAGTCAATGCAACGAACTGTGGCGTGTTATTCCGTTAGTTCTTACTCCTACTATATATATATATATATATATATATATATATATGCTCACACACCCTGATTGAGCACACTGGAAGAATGGTAGACTTTGAAAAACAGTAGCTACTCTAGCATGTACGCATCGCTCATTCAGTGAATCGAATTAGAGCAGTCTGGCTATTGGGCGCGTATAATGATAATATACACACTAAAAAGTCTGCCTTCTTCTACCGAACGCCCATAGCCCAGAGGTAGAATCGCCCAATGACGCCAATTCGGTCGGGTTTCAATCCTGGGTTAAAAGCAATCGGAATATAACCGTACTGATGAGCTGTGATACAGCGAAACAGATCTGTCTGCGGATGACTATATATATATATATATATATATATATATAAATTTCTAATGAAAAGCGATACCTAAGTAATTAATGTTTCAAAATTAATATTTCTTTAAGCTTTTATTTAATTTTAATTTCAAACTAATCGATTAATTAAATCTAATACTACCAATAATCAAATGCATTGCTGTATTTCAAAACTAATTTAAATTGGAGTAGATAGATTAAACTATCGCCCGGTTCACACTCCACCCACGTCGATTGAACAGGTGAAGAGGCTCATCCCTTGTTCACTGTTTAGGATGTGGTTTCCGGCTTTCTCTTTTGCAATCTTTTCACTCTTACGTAGCCCCCTGCGCATCAATGGCGTTACCGCCCTGCTTGGGGTGATATGAGTAAAAAAAAATATTGATAACGATAAAGCCTAGAAACAGCATAATAAAAAATATACAAATGTTGGGCAACTTTTGTCTTTATTTTCACCTAAAATTAAAGCTAAAATACGATGTGTAGAACAGCTCACCATTAAACATAATATATACTCATTGTCTGTTATATTTAACAGTATATGTTTAGAAAATTATCTACTGCCTCGATACACAATATATATATATATATATATATATATATATATATATATATAAAATCTGCCTTCTTCTACTGAGCGTCCATAGCCCAGGGATAGAATCAACGACTGACGCCACTTCGGTCGGGTTTTAATCCTGGGTTAAATGCAATCGGAGTCTAACCGTACTGATGAGCTGTGATGCAGCGAAACAGATATTTGCGGATGACTATATATATATATATATATATATATATATATATATAAACTTCTAATGAAAAGTAATACCTAAGTAATTAATGTTTCATTATTAATATTTCTTTAAGCTTTTATTTAATTTTAATTTCAAACTGATCGATTAATTAAATCTAATATTCCCAATAAGTAAAATGCATTGCTGTATTTCAAAACTAATTTAAATTGAAAAAAAAGGTTTCGTTTTGATATCGTTAGAATTTTTAGCGCCATTTTTTCTGCTATCTGTCATCGCCATCTTTATTTAAAAAATCTTTCAAAAATATAATCTTCTTTCCTGAAACTTTTTTTGGCTAATATTAGCTGATTTAAACTTCATTTCATCTCATTTGAAACAGATATGTTTCACTTTTGGTTTCAAATATAGCTGAAATATATTTTTAACAATGGGATTTTTGCTTATTTAAAGTGTTGACAGCTTGACTCTATAGCTGAGAGAGTAAAGTTTTTCTAATTTTTTTCCACAGTGACATATATGTGTGAAAATTGATATTGCTGTTTTAGCAAAGCTGATTCTGTTATGTGTTTTTTAATCGTCATCTGTCAGCCAATGTTATTCATTTTATTAATAAAAGACTCCAAAAATAATATATGCTTTTCTAAATATTTATTTGATAAATATTAGCTGATCTAAATTTTATTCCATCTGATTAGAATCAAATATTTTTTTTAGTTTAAAATATCGCAAAAATGTAATTTTAAATACGGAGATAGATATTTTTATAGGGTGTTGACAGCCTGACAAGGCTATTGACGGTCGGAAATTTAACTATTTCTTTAATAGCTCTAAACATTACTTTACGAATATGATGTGAGCGCATTATATATACACTACCGGTCATAATTATTAGGCCACCCCAGTTTTAAAAAAAAGGATGATTTCATACTATTTTTAGTATTTGTTGACAAGTGGATAATTCTAAATAAAAATAGAATGTTTTTTTGTTATTATTACTTTGCAAAATTTTACAAGGCAGCCAGGAAGCCTTTGTTTCGGTCCAGCCAATAAGAAGAGACTAGCATGGGGAAGAGAGCACAAAGACTGGTCACCAGAACAGTTAATTCTATGTATATGTTATTGTGCAGTATTAAGTACCATTCTATTTTCATTTAGAATTATTCAGTTGGCAATAAATACTAAAAATATTATGACAAACATAATTTCTTTTATAAAACTGGGCTGGCGTAATAATAAAGGCCGGTAGTAAGCAATCGGAGTCTAACTGTACTGATGAGCTGTGATACAGCGAAACAGATCTGTCTGCGGATGACAATATATATATATATATATATATATATATATATATACTACCGACTATAATTACTATTTGTCATTCACATGCAACCCTGTTTCTCTGTATCAGTGTGGATAGACATCCACTTGCTTCTGATCGGGATCAAGACTCGGCCGATTTGGTGTCAGTCGAAGTCGCTAACCCCTAAGGTATAAGTGCATGGCATCAGAAAAAGGAAATTTTAGCGTGTTATATATAAATGGTATATACATACGTCAGTCACCGAAAAAAACTCAATTCATTACTTAAGAGTTACGCATAAGTTGCAGAAGTGGTAACTATTTTTTTATTTTCTTCTCTAGAGAGCTCAATCGTAATGAGAGCATAACTACCCAGTAATCTTAAAACTTTAAGAAAATGTTCTTGTTAATCTAATGCTTCATTCAATTTTATGTACTTTGGTTTAATATTACTATAGTTACCACTCATTTTTATGTCGTGTATGAACTTCCGTATTTGCAAAAATTTGAACGTTTATACATATAAAAAATTCATATCTTTTTTTAAGATAATGGCGTTCGCTGAAATTTAGCAAGCATTTTAGGATTAGTAAATATAGTTTTTACTTAAAAACAGTGTGACTTAATAGGTACAAATGAATACAGAATGTGAAAAAATTTTAAACTTTATCAATTATTATAATCAAAATTTTACAAAATTATACAAATTATTATTTCTCGGAATTTTTAATGACAATAATGTCCCTAATATATCTTATTAATAAAAGCAATTACAAGTCGTTGTTTGTATTAAATAACTAGTAGTTTTTCCCGGATTCTCTCGGGTAGTTTAAGGAATAATAGGAATAAAAAACATATGATGAATTTACATAGCAAATACTTAAACAACCTCCACCCTCGTCATTTTTATAGATATAGATAATCATGTAGAATGTCTCTATTTGATTAGGGTGTGAGGGGGAGGAACAACATATATAGATATAGATAATATAAAGTGGGGTGATCGATTCTATATTATAATCAATACATAAACTGATCCCTGACTATGTGGGGTGATAATATATATTTTTCTACCCTTAATTTTGGCTTTCTGAAAAATTTCAAGATGTCGTTAGCATTCAAGAATTTTGAACTACATCTGAGCGCAACTCCCGTCGAGCTAGATCGTAAAATGCAGACGCTAAGTCGAATCTATCAAACAAACAAATATTTACGCAACGTCCATCCTTGTCATTTTTACAGATATAGATGTTTAGACTTATTGCATTTTTTTATTTTATTTTACGATTCGGAGCTGATTTTTTGGTAACTGGGGTTTTAGTTTACAAAAAGAAGTTCATGAATTAAATTTTCCAAGCTCTCCTTGTGAGAACTAATATAAACATTGGGCAGTACAACAAAAAAAAATTCTCCAAATTTCGTAAAAATAATTAAGTGGGCGTAACATATATTTTGCAACATCAAACAAATAAAAAATGTTCATGCATTTGGGAATAAGTTCTGAAGATTGCATCAAAATTCGACCATAAAGTGATTTTGCAAGAATTTCTATATCAGTATTTAACTCAGCGCAAAATAAGCGGAAATTCTCTCTAGTGGCGCAAGAAACATTCCAAGGTTCTAAAAAGGATTCAAAATATAATTTAATAGTCGAAATAAATCTTTGATTCTTTCATCCTCTTAAAAATATTTTGACGATAATAATGTTTTTATTAAGTTTGTGGCATATTATTTGTGCTTGTTCATTTTTAGAGAATCCTTGGGCATACTTATATCATCACTAGCAGTATAGCCCGGCGTTGCTCGGGCGAAATGAAAGCTTTAAATCTAATCCATGGTCCTGGAGATCAAACTCTTTGGACGTTGGCACGAAAGACTAAAAAGCAATAGTTGTTTCCAGTTAAAGCGAAACCGTAGACTGAAAGAAAAATGAATGGATGTAAGTCCAATTTTGATTTCCTGGTATCGATATCAAATAAGTTTTTTCGTTGTAAACTGAATTTTGAAGGCTAACTTAGTCATCTGAGTAAATGGTATCATGGCTGAGACTAAGAACTACAATTATACCTACTTAGAGCCAAGCGCGAAGCAAAAACTAAAATAAAAGGGCTGAAAAAATACAAACATACAGGCTGATAAACAGACACATTCAAAAATTCCTTTTATATATATACATATTATCGACTTTCTGCACTATTGTAAGAACTGCAACATTGAAACTTATGAATATCGTTTCTTATGTCTTTGTCTATAAGTGTATCAAATTTTATTAAAATCGGACCACTCCTTCCATAAACCGATTTTTTCAATTATCGATTTTCGATATTCATCTGGGGTACCTCGACACAAAACCTAGCTAAGAACTCTCGCAAACACTTATAGTACAACTGTGTAAATTTTCATGAAAATCAAAAATTCCTTTTATATATATACATATTATCGAATTTCTGCACTATTGTAAGAACTGCAACATTGAAACTTATGAATATCGTTTCTTCTGTTTTTGTCTATAAGTGTATCAAATTTGATTAAAATCGGACCACTCCTTCTATAACCCGATTTTTTCAATTTTCGATTTTCGATATTCATCTGGGGTACCTCGACACAAAACCTTGCTAAGAACACTCGCAGACGCTTATAGTACAACTGTGTAAATTTCAAAAAATCAGTTCAGCCGTTTCGGAGTCTATAGTTAACGGACACAGACACATACACACACACAGACAAAGTTCCATTTATAAATAAGTTTAGATGTTACCCCAAGCAAGGCGGAATCGCCAACAATGCGCAAAGTCTTACAGTCAGAGAAAAAAAAAACTAGGTACAGTATAAAAGCAAGGATGAAAGATAAACAAAAGTCAAGAAGATAAAATATTTCCATTGATGTCGCATTTAAATTTTTGGAGATTGTTGTTCTCAGGGAAGCGATTAAACGGAAAGTTGTACCACATTTGGGAACTGCGAGAAAAGAAACTCATCGAGTAGAAGAGACAATTTTGTTACGGCATGTTTTAGTAACAAACTCTAACTGTTCCTTGCCTTAACCTATTGGCGTCGAGTATTAGGGGGAGATATGTTTCACTAAACTAACTCCTACCCCGTATCTCCTACTTACTTACCCCACTCATTCTGTAACTTGCTTCACTCTCTCTTTCACTTCCCCCACTCTTTCTTCTCTTCACGGGATTAAATGGCGTCCCCTTTCCTTCACAGGCGCGAAACACGTGACATGATTTGCAAAAAGGAGGGAAAACTTTTTTTCTTTTGAGATCACGTGTGAGAGTTGGACCTCACACACAAACAGACACACACAGACAAATTTTCATTTATTCTATCGCTCATTCAGTAATGGATTAGAGCACTCTGACTATTGGGTGGGTATAATGACAATATACACGCTAAAAAGTCTGTTTTCCTCTACCGAATGCCCATAGCACAGGATTAGAATCGCCGACTGACGCCAATTCGGTCGGGTTTCAATCCTGGGTTAAAAGCAATCGGAGTCTAACCGTAGTGATGAGCTGTGATACAGCGAAACAGATCTGTCTGCGGATGACTATATTTATATATCTCTCTCTCTCTCTCTATATATATATATATATATATATATAGTGCGTATATCTTGGCAGCAACTTCTCTTTTAATCAAGTTGTGTTTAACGATAGAGACAACATAGTCTTATATATATTTTTTAAATTTTTTCATATGTTCTAATTAGACTTTTTATTTCCGAATAATATTTGTATAAGCCCTTAAGTTTTTAAAAAAATTTTTTTTAATCATTTCACCCCAAGCAAGGCATTCCACTGTCACTATTGCACAGGGTGCTACATTGTGGAAAGTTCTGAGAAAGAGTGATTAGTTATAGGAAATGTCGGAAGGAGGGTGATAGACGGATGAGGATACCGTGGATAGGGTTGGTTAGATGGGTAGAGTGCTTGAGGGAATGGATGAAAGTTAGTGTGATAGATGTCTATTGACCTTACATTTAAATTACTGGATGTTGTAGCTGTCGGGGAAGCAGGTATATGGAAGGGAATTTCACAGGGGGAAGTGCGAGAAAAGAAGCTGTTAGAGTAGAAATTGCGGTTACATTTTGTCTGTTTCACTTTAAAAGGGTGGGACCTAGTTGCTAATCTAGTATCTCTTGCAAATTCATACCTAGGAGGCACCAGTGAACTAAGTTCATCGGAGCAGAAGCCGTGAAAATATTTATAGGAGAGGCACAGGGATACCACATCACGCCGGTGAGAGAGTGACTAGGTGGGAAGTCGGGTGTAGGTACTCCAGACGAATCCAATCTCGAATTGGTAGAGAATCTGTGAGCAAAGCCTTGTCCACTGAAAAGGTGAGGACCTCAAATTCATTGATTGGGGGGTGAGGTTTTACTCTTGTTAAGCACGTTTTTAGAGAGTCGCTAGTAGTCTTTGACACCGAACTTACAGGATGCTATGAATTGCTTCATTCTGACAGCAAACAATATTTTAGCTTCTTTGAGTATCTCTTTACACTTATTACGAGCTGGGGCGAAAAGGCGCCTGTTATGGTCCGACAGATGCCTTCGATAGAACCGGAAGAAATGATTCCGGTGGGTAATGGCGGCCGAGCGAGCGAGCGAGAACCAGGGAAACGAATGGGATTTAAACTTAAATTTCCGGGCTGGGATGCCAGCCTTAACCCAAAAGGAGACCTCAGATACACAGTCTTTGATGGGAAGACTAAAAACGTTGTTCCAAGTGACGTCACACAGGAAGTTGCGGAACGAATCCCAGTCTGCTCTTTGATAGCAGAAGGATATTTTGCTGGTCTGGGTTTCTTGGGTAGAGTGGGAGTGAAATGAGATGTTGACGGAAACTACAGCGTGGTCAGGGTTTTCAAGAGTCTAGGATGGAAGTGAAACAGAGGTCTAGTAGTGAGTCCCTTCCGTTAGGGTTATTGGAGAAACGCGTGGGGAAATCCACCACTTGCGTAAAATATTGGGTGATTGAAAAATTCATGGTGTGGACACCAGCAAGGTCGGTGACAGTTTTCCAGCCACTTGGTTTGGTGGGCGTTAAAGTCACAATCTATAATAAACCATAATGTGTTTCCAGCTGATTCTAATAAAACCTTAAAACTTATTATATACTATCGTAAATTCAAAACCTCTAACCTAATAATGAACAACAACACTCCCCAGCTGCTACCGGTGTTGATAGAACTAATGTTGTGTATGAATGTAAATGTCCTTTTGAAGAATGCTCTTCTAATCCACATACATACATTGGATTTACGACTACTCGTCTCTCTAGACGATTAACTATGCATTTTAATGATTCCAGTGCCAATACACATCTTAAGTCCCATACTGTTTTCATTCTGACATTCGAAAAAATTTTATAGACAATACTAAAATTTTTGATCAACACACTGACATTAGACGCCTAGAAATTTTAGAGGCACTACATATCACAAGTAAAAACTTCTTATCAATCGCACAGCTTACCAAGTTTCTGGACATGTACTTAGTTGTGTTTAGAAGGTTTATTTGAAATATAATTAAGGTAAATAATTCTTTGACTCTGAGTAATTTAATAATTTACATAATTAGTTCCTTCGAAGTTCAAATTCTCTAACGTATTTTTACGGCATTTAAAATCTTTAACAACCAAGTATTCCATATTGAGCACATATCTTCACGTGTGCATGTTGTTTACATTAATACTGCCTTTGAATTTAAAAGAAAATTCATAACGTTTATTTATTTTCTTTTAAAATGTTGTAACACTTTTTCTGCTATAAGGCAATATTTGATTTTAAACTGTAATATAGTCCCTGATGATGAACGATGACGTTCGTAAGTACTAGCACAAACTTTAGACAAGTTTTATACAAATATAATTCGAAAATAAAAAGTTTACTCAGAAAATATGAAAAACTTCAAAGGAAAATATATAAGACTATGTTGGCTATATCGTTTAACACAAATTGTTTAATATATATATATATATATATATATATATATATATATTAATTGAGATACTTTAATCCAAGGGAAAAAAGCAGGAAGGTAAATTCCAAAAACCCGATCCTAATTAATATTAAAAATTTTATTTTAATATTAAAAAATGATACAGGAAGAGAGCTCCATGTAATAAAATATTACAGAGCAAATATAAATTAAAAAAGGATTAATTCAATGATGTTGAATGACCATTTCGATATGAAGATCCCCACGGGGGATAAGACATCACCTCAGCAACAGAAAAATCCTTTCAGAAACTGGAGAAAAATCAGTCTACTTTTCCTTTTTAAATATATTTGCAAAGAAATTAAAAAAGAAAATAAAAAAGAAAAAGAAAAAAAGAAAAAAGATAAAACAAAATCAAATCAAATAAACAAGAAAAGAAAAAATTGACATCGTCTGGGTTCGCAAAAAAAGGAAAGAGAATTGTAACTTAAAATTAACAGACGGCCGTGTTGAATTGATGTAAGGTTAAGCAACACGGAAAAAAGATGGGAGATAAGAGAGATAAAGGAAGGAAGGGAGGGAAAAAGAAAAGAAAAGAAAGAAAGTTTTTTTTATATATTACAGACGCTGGACATATTCAAAAATTATTCAAAAATTATTCAAAAAATTATTCAAAAAAATTATTCAAAAAAAAAAAAAAAAAAATATATATATATATATATATATATATATATAAAATTCTCGTGTTCATTTTTTGTGCCTATTCTTCCTTGCAGGCTCAATGAATGTTGGAAAAGAGTGTTAGGGAGATTTTTACGCAGTAGTTTGCCAGTTATTTCAGGAGTAGACTGGTTGCCAACCAGGTCTATATAAAAATATGTTTTGCTATTAAAACTTCTCCAAGCTGGTTTTAAATTCAGTTACCTTGGTTATCACACAGGTTTATAGAACCCAGTTTGTTGTGGTGTAGTGGATATCGGCTTGGAACAAAAAATCGGGGAGCCGAGTTCAAATTCTAGTTGAATTTCTTGCTTTCACTTACACGCAAAAACCCCGTCTCTTCCCTCCAGTTATGAGTTAAATAGCAGTACAGATTGGGTTCTATAACCTTGGCTCGCAACCAGTTTACCGCAGCAAGTAATGGCATCCTACTGCGGGTTAAACTACTGCCCAGTTTGTCATGTCTCTTTAGAGACATGATCGCTCAAGCGTGTTTCACGTATGGCACTTAACTGACTGACTGACTATAATAGTAGAAATCATGATTGAGGTTTCTACTGGGCATAACATGGGGGATCAGTTTTATATTGTTATGAAGTAATAAACTGATCCCACACTAATTGCTACTTAATAATATAATACAACTTTTCCCCCTCTAGCTATAAGTCAAATAACAAGACAGATTGGGTTCTATAGCCTCCTACTGCGGGATAAACTACTGCCCAGTCTGTCTCTTTAGATACATGATCGGCCAAGCATGTATCACGTATGGCACTTAATTGACTGAATCTCCTGCTATTTTCCGATAAGTGGGGGTGGGAACAAGAGATGGATTCATACCTTTCCCAAGGGTATTAGCACGTAATTGAGTGTAATGACCCCAGCTCTGCGATTCCTCAATCCAAAACGTTCTTATATATATATATATATATTACCTATAGGCATTTCGTACTGATGGGACATAAAAAATAAAACATAGGAAAAACGACCGACCAGTTTCTATCCCAAGATCATCAGGGTGGTCTGGGAAAATTTATTTCATCAAAATAAAACTTAAATAAATTAAAAAAAAAAAAAAAAAAAAAAAAAAGGATGAAATAAATTTTCCCAGAGGACCCTGATTAGCTTGGGATAGAAACCGGTCGGTCATTTTTGCTATGTTCTATATTTTATTTTCCATCCTTACGAAATGCATGTAAGTGCTAAATTTATATATATATATATATATATATATATATATATATATATATATATATATATAGTATGGAACATGCACACATTATTATCTACTACAAAGTGTACATTTTGTTTCGACACTTCATTAATGTTTCGAACATTGTTAATAATTTCTTCTTTCCTTATTCACTTGCATGGATATATATATATATATATATATATATATATATATTAGTATTTTTAATTATTTTAACAATATTTTTTAAACTAGCATTAATTTTTAAAATAATAGTAAGAGTGGTTATTTTTTCAAATTGTATTAAAATTATGAAGTACAATTGTTTTTTTAACTGTAAATATATCCCATTATATTTGAAATTAAATTTCATAGTTAAATTTTTCCATGTTTTTCTAAGAGAACAGTTAGCAGGTTTGAGACGCTGTTACGAGAAATGGTGACAAAATTTTTTTCTCGTGATACTGTATTTTCTTTTATTGTATCTCTTTGTCCTTTCTTTTTCTCTTCTTGCTTTCCATTCAGTTTTTCTGTTTCCCCCTTTTTTTTCACTTTTTTCTTTTTTCTCTTTTTCACTTCTTCACATTAATCAATCGTCTATCTTTTCTTTATCCTTGCTTTTGTCTTTTCTTTGGGGTTTCTTTTCGAATGAGCAAGAAATTTTCGTAAAGAAACGTTACAAATGTCTATTCTAGTATGGACATGTGAGTGTCTATGTAAAATAAGATGAAAGAAAAGCAATTTGGGGGGATATTTTTAAGGACCAACTGTTGTACTACTTGTGTCTGACGATCCGCGATAATAACATCCTGACGCGGTGAAATATGTATTAACCTTTGTAATAATCTAAAATCTTTTATAAATTATATTACTCTGTTAAATTAAATAGATGAATTTAACATTAAGTTCTCTTGAGTTGGTCTCTATCGGAATTTACCTGGATTCTATACTAAGTGTGTTATGTTATGTTATATATATATATATATATATATATATATATATATAAAGCAGAAATAGGGGTCGTTCCAACGAGACAAATTGGTACAGGTGAAAACTTGGAAGAAGCCGTAAACATTTTTTAAAGTTAAGGTTTCTTGTTGGTATTATTATGTCATTTTTCATCATATTTCGATTTCTGCTTTGGTCTCACTACCAACCAAGTCTGCGGGGAGACCTAAGGCAGGTCGTGGGGTTTTGTTATGACTCCATTTCATGTTTTTCTATCTGGAAACCCCAACTTAAGAGATATACAAAAAATTGTCTTATTAAGTACAGCCCACACACTAAGGAAAACTTTATCTATGTAATGCTAAGGCTGATAGGGATGATAGAAAAACATGAAATGGTGTCATAACAACACGCCACGACCTGCCTTAGGTCTCCCCGCAGACTTGGTTGGCAGTGAGACCAAAGCAGAAATCGAAATATGATGAAAAATGACATAATAATAATAATAATGGATCTACACTTTTAACAAAATGTTGAAAACTTCTCACAGTTTTCACACACACACACACACACACACACACACACACACACACACACACATATATATATATATATATATATATATATATTTAGTGTATCGAGGCAGTAAATAATTTTCTAAACATATACTGTTAATTATAAGAGACAATGAATGTCTTTTATCTTTAGTCATGAGCCGTTCTAAACGTCGTATTTTTGGCATTAATTTCCGTTGAAAATATGACAAAATTTCTCCAACATTTGGATATTTTTTTAGTAATTCGCTTCTAAGCTCTCCCGTAGACTTACATGTCATCTTTCTGATCAAAGTACAATTAAACAACATTTCTCTGAAAAAACATATACATGTAAGTAATATCAGACAGATTTTGGTCAACGATACGGTGATCCTTACTCAGACACATAGTAAGAGGAACCTTCAGATATTGGAGGCCATGTACATCAAATCTAAACAACCAACACTTAATAAAATCACCTTTAAATCCGAACATAACACGTTACATTGCATTTGACTACATGGTTTTGTTGTCATTTCGCGCTATCACCCGGTGTGACGCCATAGAACCGCATTGCACATTGGACAACTGCGTTTGTTATTTGTGGTAACTATTGCCGTTGCCTAGCGGGGTTTTGTGTCAGCACAAAATAAAATCGTCGGTGATGGAGGATGATATTGTATTACCGCCTAAGTAACCTCTCTGAAGATGGCTCATGTCAGCCGAAAGCTTAGAAGCAAATTAATAAAAAATTAGCACAAATGTTGGAGAATTTTTGTTTTTATTTTCAACTGAAATTAAAGCCAAAATACGACGTTTAGAACGGCTCATGATTAAATATAATAGATAATCATTGTCTCTTATATTTAACAGTATATGTTTAGAATATATATATATATATATATATATATATATATATATATATATATATAAGTATATTCGTTGTGGTGCAGTGAATATTGGAACGAAAAATCGGGGAATCGAGTTCGAATTCCAGTTGAATATCTTGCATTCACTTATGCACAAATACCCTTGGGAAAGGTATTAAGCTGTCTCGTTTCTGCAGCTATGGGTTAAATAGTAGGATAGATTGGGTTCTATTTCCTTGGCTGTCACCCAGTCCATCGCAGAAAACAATGGCAACCTACTGCGGGATAATCTTCTGTCCAGTCACTCATGCTTCTTTCGGAACATAGTCGCCCAAAGCGTGTATCACGTATGGCACTTAACTGACTGATATATAAACATATCACTCAATAATTCCCCGGCCTAAATAATAAAACAACAACTTTTAGGCAAAGTTCGAGTTTATTCGTTAGCATAGTCTTCTTCTGGGGAGATACACTGATTCCAACGTTTCTCTAACAATTCGATGCCTTTTTTTGTAGAACGATTTGTCTTTCGCCTCAAAACACGCCTCAGTTTCCGAAATCATTTCTTCATTGGAGCCAAATCCCTTTTCCTGGAGTATATGTTGAGGTCAACAAACAAACAGTAGGGGCCAGATCTGGAGAATAGGGTGGATGCGGAAGCAATTGGAAGTGCAGTTCAAGTAGTTTTGTTATTGTTGCGATCGATCTGTGACATGGTGCGTTGTCTTGATGATAGATCACTGTTTTCTTCATCATTTGTGGCCGTTGGTTTTTGGTATTTCTTCCTTCAAACGCACCAATAATGCTATATGATATTCGCTATTGATGGTTCTTCCTTTTTCCAAGGTAATCAATGAACAAAATATCTTGCGCATCCCAAAACGCAGAGGTGAAAGCATTGCCAGTTGATGTTTGCGTCTTTGGTCGCTTTGGACGGCTTACACCTGCTGCTGTCCACTCAGTTGACTGGGGATTTGATTTGAAGTGGTGCATCCATGTTTCATCTATTGTCACCTATTACGCAAAAACTTCTAGTTGCGTTGAATTACAAACAACACTCTGAATCGTTGACTCGTTGTTGTTTTTGATCGACTCTGAGTAAACTGAACACTCACTTTGAACACAACTTTCTCATTGACAAATATTTCTGCAATGCACTGCCTTCTGATATATTCAAATCCTCTGCTATCTCACGCACCTTCAACTTACAATCGGCCATAACGAATCTGTGAATTTTTTGGTATTTTCCGGAACAACTGCCGATTTTGGGCGACCTGAGCGTTCAGCATCATTTGTGTCTGGACGACCGCCTTTAAAGTCAGCATACCACCGCTTAACCGTTGTTTCCGACGGAGAAATGTTTGAATAACCCTTATCAAGCCATTGCTTTGCTTGAAAAGTTTTGTTTTGTTTTTTTCCAGCAGGAAGCAATGCATTATCAACACACAGAATTTAGATTTTTCGATTGTTTTGAAATTTTGCAACAGAAGCTTCACTGAAATAACTGTATATTAATGAACTCATAATCCGATTAGGCCTAAATTTCGTTACATGTCATTTGAAGTTTAGGACTTTATAAAAATAATATGGATTTTTTAAAATTATTTGCTTCATCTATATTTCAGGCCCGGGACTTATTGAGTTCTGTTATATATACATATATATAATCATATCATCCCGAGCAAGGCGGTAACGCCACTGATGTGCAGGGGGCTACGTAAGAGTGAAAAGATTAGAAAAGAGAAAGCCGGAAACCACATCCTAAACAGGGAATAAGGGATGAACCTCTACACCTGTACAATAGACGTGGGTGGAGTGTGAACGGGGCGATAGTTTAGTCTATCTACTCCAATTGAAAAATAAATAAATATATAAATAAAAAATAAAAATAAAAAGTAGGAGCGTTGAGTTAACTTTTATAACTCTAAAGATAACATTAAAAAAATAAATAGTAATAAAGAAACCTTTATTTCCACGCGTTTTCTGTAAGTTTTTTGATAAAAGATATGAGAGTTTTCGGGACCGGATACAATTCTCTTATATGCGAGTTTCTCTTATATCCGGTTTTGGTATGTTTTATATACATTACCACATGCTCTAATTTTGTACAGAGAACATTTTTCTTATATCAGGGTCACTTATATCAGAGTTATACTGCATTAGAAATTAAAGAATTGAGATTTTTTTAATATTTGCAATAGGGATAGTCATAGAATAGAGTGTGGCAACGTTGCATCTGTGGAGAAAGAGGTCGCAGAGTGGAAAATATTCATCTTTTATAAGATCGTGACAACAATAAATCATTCACGATTCTTAAGTGAGTATTGAGCTTAATAAATACGCTCTAATGTAAATAGATTTCTGGTAACAGGTACACGATAATGCGCAGCAAATAAAAAAAAAACGCAGTTTTCTCTGGTACTGAACAGAAGGTTCATCTGTAGTCGTAATCGATGCAAACACCTCAAGAGATTTTAATCCCCGCAAGATCGAAAACATGATCATAAACTGCGTATACAATAGCTTTTGCAGTGAAGACGGCGAATACAACAGCAAGTTGATTTTCCTGCAACTTCGAATAAAATAAAGCTTAAGAAACATCATAAATCCGCGTCTTGGAGAAATTTTAAAATCCATTATTGTATTTTAAATTTCACCAGATGCAAGACTCGAAAGCCACTCAAACTAGCGGGTACAGACAAAACGATAATACCGAATAAAGCATGTGATATGAATTGATGATTCGGAAATTAAATTATGTGCATAAGAAGGGAGGTTGAGGACTGAACCTTGTCTTGAAGAAATAAACGCATGAAATGTATCGGGAAGCAACCACACAGGAGTCTTTTTCACAAAGTCTGTTCCGTGCCCGCCGTAACTATTCATTTTATTATCTTGTATACCCGTGTACCTGTTATTGGATATCTGTTTACACTAGAAAATAATTTTACTAAAAGTTGCAGTTTGTAAGCGGAAAAAGTTGTCTCGGTAAAACTTCGTTCATACATTTGGAAACACAGGGGAAATAAGGCTGATTCGATTACCTGGAAAAGGCATGGCGTATACTAGCTATAAAGGTCTGAACTAGTAGAACTAGCTAATCAATCTATCAGAACATGTACCTTGAGTATAACGTAAGCTTGCAATGTTTTTTTTTCTATATCAATCTATATTTCTGAGATAAGGCATTGCAATTATATACATTATTTAGATTGTTTGGACTGTTTTCTTCATTTTTGTTGCCATATTCACGACGTTTCAATCGACGTTCTTAAGGTGTTTGGAATTTTGAACTGAATTCTTAATTTCGGTCACTGGGGTAGATTGTTCTCGTTCCCTGAGTGATGCCGCTTCCAGATGTCTGAACCCGCTATGTTTTTCTTTCATCACTACTGTAGCCAGGTATTGAAGTTGCAACGTTTTGGTCAAATCACTGGAACCAACCAAATGTTTTATCCAATGGGCAATGTGGTATTTAAAACTGGCTCAGGGAATGAGAATAATCTACCCCAGTAAACGAAATAAAGGATTCCGTTCAAAATTCAAAACACCTTAAGAGGGCCCTAGCCTAAAACGGCCGAAACGTCGTGAGTATGGTATCAAAGATGTGGACAACAATCCGAACACTGTAAATGATGTAAATGTTTTTTTCGGTTAGAAAGTGTTTGCAGAGGTAAATAAAATATAACAGCACGATAAAATCCCCATACAAATATGTTAAACGTTTTTTTTCTTCGTCACATTTATTAATCCCGACACGCTTTTAAGCGTACTGCGGTTCGATAATTAGCAAGGAAGAACAACTTCCGGCATATTTGTCGCAAGACTTGGTCACCCATTATGATTCCTTTAAGCGCTGATGGCTGAATCGACCGTTTCCGGATTCCAGTACTGGATGCCATTGTCCCGTGTAACAGCTTTTTACCATAAGTAGATCCGAACCTACTCAAGTTCTGACATACGAGGGAACATCGAAGACTTGCCAAATATTACAAGACAGGAATCGCATAAAGAACGTGTCGACAAAGAAGACTAAACAGATTGGAAACGCGTTAACGCATCGATATAAAAGTATATATTTTCTAGTGGAATCTAAAGTTCGGATTTTTTTTATTTTATTTTTCCGATGCAGCTGAAATATACTATTCTATAAATTAGAATACACAGGCTGGTATATAACGAGCCAACGTATGTGTAATAAATATTAGGTTTTCGCACATTAAATGTCGCATCTATAAGACAATAGCACCATAGTCCGGCGTTGCCCGTGCAACTCAGAATATTTTAATAGTAGTACTCGGTTATATAAAAAAATTATTATATAAGAAATTGTGTTTTTCAAAATTGTAAAAAAATTCCATTAAAAAATCTATTTTCTTTTGTTTTGCGTAATCGTGATTTGATGTTTTGTGTGACATTGTAAACAACATTGCGTTTGTTATTGTTTCAAAATTACGGGGAAAATATTTACATTTTTTGTTGACTAAAAATTTTGTTGAATTTAACATAAAAATAAAAAATTTTTCTTTTGTTTTACGGAAATTAGAAATATAAAAACTATTACGCTCTCAGTTCAGAAATTTTCGAAGAATATTTAAAAATGCAGACATTTAATTTTAGTGGAAAAAAATTAAATATAATGGCTCATTGCTTTTAACAAAAAATCTTTTAGTCGCGTTTGACACGTGTGATTTCATTTCTGTGACGTAATCTAGCAACCATCTTAGATCTTAGATGTTTTACGGAGTAAATGTAAACAATAGGCACCATTGGCCAAAAAGTGCGAAAGGGAAAATTGCTGAACATAAAACTCAAAAAGTATATGTCGACCTGGCTTCCCTGTAGATATGCGTCCCTAGAAAGTTTGAATGGCGTAGATTAAATATGTAGGTGTGCCTAGGGAACAGTCACACACAGAATCACAGATTGCCTTTTAGATATATAGATTAACAAACTGTTTATGAAATGTTAAATATTTAATTTAATGTTGATGAATGACTGTTCTCCAACGTTCCTTTAAATTCTTTGTTCAATTTTTGAAATGTTTTGGGGAGTCACCCCTATTTTTACAGATATAAATGGACTTGTCTACGGTATACAAATGATCCTGCCTACAGAGAACGAGAGTGTGTGTAACGGTATGCGTAAAGCAGTGTTTCTCAGAGCAGTTGGACCGCCGCTAGTTGGTCAGCAAAAATATAGACTTATTACTCGGACTTTCTTCTTATCTACAAGATTGTATATATTTGACTCCTACTAACAAGTATTCGTAGTATTCCTGAATTCTACTAACCGTGTACAGGTTGTATATATTTTGTTTAATATACTTACATTTTTTCCTCTCATATCTGTTTTGTGTTAGTATTATATTGTGTGGTTTTCTAACAAGAATCCACAACAAAATGATTCTCATTTTGTTATGTGATAATGTTGTATTGCCGAGGTGAATACTATAAAACAGCGATTCCCAAAATAGGGGAAATCCCGCCCCCCGGGGGGTGGGCATTCGAGGCTACCAGGTAAGAAATAATTACACTATCTACTAAATAAAAAAAAAAACCTCAGATGGATATTTTCATGTTTGAGATAATATCATTCTGCCAAGGATGAGTTTCGTGTACAAGATCTTGAAGAATTTTGGGTTAATATGCGTGTAGCATACCCACAACTGAGCAACAACGCATTGAAAATTCTCATTCTGTTTCCCACAACATACCTTTGTGAGTCAGGATGTTCTACATTACTCACAATCAAGCCCAAAGCACGAAGCCGACTGAAGGTGGAATGTGACATACGTTGCGCGCTTGCCAAAACTAACCCTGATATTGATTAGTGCACAATAAGCTGCATTACCCTTCTCACTAATACTGAAGTAGAAGAGCAAACAAAAGTCCTTTTACTTCTTACTACTTGCTCTCTATGGCTATGCTTAGTTGTTACTAACTGCTCTCTATCCACTTTACTTTGTAACTATAAACTTAACAGTATATTTGTACATTTGAAAAATAAATTACTAAATAGTCTCAGTGTGTTTTAACTGCTCTTTCTCTCATACACATGAAGGGGGAAATCTGGATGGTTGAACTGGCTGTAGGGGGAAATGACATAAAACAGTTTGGGAACCAATGCTATACAGAGAGAAAGTATACTGTGGTATTATTAAACACAATATCCGTTGCTAAATGAATATCGTCGTCGTCATCCTGCGGCCTCGGCCGAGATAGAACTCATTACACCCCTCCAGCATTCCCTGTGCATTTGGAACCCTGGCGCAGTTTATAACGAAATTCATAATCTTATCAAATAGCTTAATATTTAATGCTTCGCCAGGGCCACCAAGTGTGTTTTTATTGTGACACCAACACTGGATGGGTTGCCTCCAGGCTCCATCCTGTTATTTAACCCATAACTGGAGGGAAATGACAGATTAATACCTTTCCCAAGAGTACCAGTGCTTCAGTGAATGCAGGGTACTCAACTGGAATTTGAACTCAGCTCACCGATTTCTCTTTCCAAGCCGACATCGACTGCACCACAACGCACATCCGTCACTGAACGCTTACAGCGCCTGGTATTCTCTAGTGGTCACCCATCTAAGTACTGACCAGGCTCACGTTACTTAATATAATATACACAGAACAGTAAAATAGTCATAATGCCAGACAAGACAGATAAACATTTTAAATACTTCTTTATTAGAGTTTGAGTTTGAGTTTTGCTTAACGGCATATCACCACCTCTGTGAGTCATTTAATGCCAAAAAGTGAGATTTTAAGGTATTTTGTTAATGTTCGGTTATAGTGAAAAGGTTGATTTAGTAAGATTTTGATCAAAAATTTATTTTTATTTATTTATTTATTTTTTACTTTAGAAAACAGAAGATGTATTCCAGGTTTATATGAAAAAAGAGTTTTGCTGATAATTAATTTTTCTTCCTTCAAAAATGTATTATGGCAATAACATTTTCTTCCTTCAAAAATGTATTATGGTAATAACATTTTCTTCCTTCAAAAATGTATTATGGCAATAACATTTTCTTCCTTCAAAAATGTATTATGGTAATAACATTTTCTTCCTTCAAAAATGTATTATGGTAATAACATTTTCTTCCTTCAAAAATGTATTATGGTAATAACATTTTCTTCCTTCAAAAATGTATTATGGCAATAACATTTTCTTCCTTCAAAAATGTATTATGGCAATAACATCTTCTTCCTTCAAAAATGTATTATGGTAATAACATTTTCTTCCTTCAAAAATGTATTATGGCAATAACATTTCCTTCCTTCAAAAATGTATTATGGCAATAACATTTTCTTCCTTCAAAAATGTATTATGGCAATAACATTTTCTTCCTTCAAAAATGTATTATGGTAATAACATTTTCTTCCTTCAAAAATGTATTATGGCAATAACATTTCCTTCCTTCAAAAATGTATTATGGCAATAACATTTTCTTCCTTCAAAAATGTATTATGGCAATAACATTTTCTTCCTTCAAAAATGTATTATGGTAATAACATTTTCTTCCTTCAAAAATGTATTATGGCAATAACATTTCCTTCCTTCAAAAATGTATTATGGTAATAACATTTTCTTCCTTCAAAAATGTATTATGGCAATAACATTTCCTTCCTTCAAAAATGTATTATGGCAATAACATTTCCTTCCTTCAAAAATGTATTATGGTAATAACATTTTCTTTTAAAAATGTATTTTTGGTAATATTTTTTCTTCTAAAATGTATATATTTCTATAAGAGTCTATTTTTATGAACATATTTTTATAAAAGTGTATTTTTATATTTTCATAGTTTTTTGACCCCAGTTTGGGGGTTAACTATTTGCCCGTAGCTGGGACCCTATCAGGTGCTACCACTCCGGGTCAGGGTGGACCTTGGAACAACAGCAATAAAGAAATGGTTTCATGCTCCTCACATCTTCCCAATCAACCGGATGCAGTTTAGCCTCATACCCAGGACCACTTCCTTATTGAAGAATGTTTCATTGCGTATGAAAATCTCAGAATGTTTTAACAAGTAATAATCAGTAGGAAATTTAACAGGAGAATATGAAGGATGAGACAAAATTTCATAATTTAGGGTCCGCTGCTTTTGGACAGTTAACTGAGAAGCGTGCGGCCGTTCAGTAAAATTGGGACACCACTTTTCACAATTCTTTCTTTTCCAATTTTTTGTAAATGTAGTCAGTTTTTCTACGATACAAGATCTGTTATTAATTTTCCGTTGATACAAAAACGTCTAATGAATAATCCCTGTAAAAGACAACCATACAGTCAGTCAGTTAAGTGCCATACGTGAAACACGCTTGGGTGATCATGTCTCGAAAGAGACATGACTGACTGGGCGGAAGATTATCCCGCAGTAGGTTGCTTTCTGCGGTAAACTGGTGCCAGCCAAGGCTATAGAACCCAATCTGTCCTGTTATTTAACCCATAATAAACACATTTTGTTCCTCATCAGTGGTTTATGAACGATGAAATAATAAGAAACCAAATGTATTAGGTTGTCTCCTATAAAATGACGCACTGTATAGGAAATAAATAAAACGCTTCTCAAGTGTTAAAAAACTAATTTATTTGGGTGAAATAGGCACCACGCTGATAAATAACTGTTCTTCAACATTCCTTTAAATTCTTGATCTCATCCTTTGATGTAATAAAAGTCCCAATGCTTCGATTAACCTTTCCTTATTAGAGAATGTTTCATTGCGTATGAAAATCTCAGAATGTTTAAACAAGTGATAATCAGGAGGAGATTTAACAGGAGAATATGAAGGATGAGACAACATTTCATAATTTAGGCTTTGCTGCTTTTGGACAGTTGATTGAGAAGCGTGCGGCCGTTCAGTAAAATTGGGACACCACTTTTCACAATTCTTTCTTTTTCAATTTTTCGTGAATGCAGTCAGTTTGTCTACGATACGAGATCTCTGTTATTAATTTCCGTTGATACAAAAACGTCTAATGAATAATCCCGTTAAAAGACAACCATACAGTAAACATTAAAATTTTAGGGTGCAGTGGAGATTCTGTTTATTATTTTGGTGAATCAGCTGCATCTGACTACTGTCTTACTCACTTACTATTGTCAAAATGTATCCATTTCATATTGCATGTAATGATTTGTTGCAAAAATGGTTCTTTTTCAACGCTAGTAGACATGCAATAAGATTACACGACATTGTTTTATTGTAAAAAAGTAATTTCCATTGGACTGATGAGTATCGGCACATCGAAAGAAAATTTATCTGTAAAGATAATGAGAAGTAAGTCAAATTTATATATATATATATATATATATATATATATATATATATATATATAATAATAATAATAATAAAACCGACTCTGTACGTATTCTAATCTTAAAATGTTACACAAGTAATTTTTAAAGACCACGAATAACCAGCAGAATCTAACTCCGTTATTGTCCTCGGCTATAGAGCTTTGGACAAAGAGGGGAAAAACAAAAGAAAACTGCGTAGGACCGACAATACATACGGTTCTTCACAGTAAAGAAAAAAAACCCTCGAACGGAACGAACCACCAGGAAAGAAAAGTGCTCGATACTAAACTAACCAAAAAGTGTTAACAAAAAGGCAGTTACGCAGAGCAAAAACACACGAAAAAAATCGCAAGATCGCCAAGACCTACCGCGGTTTCGCACGACGGCTCGTCAGGGCCTGACGAGCCGTTGTGCGAAACCGCGGTAGGTCTTGGCGATCTTGCGATTTTTTTCGTATATATATATATATATATATATATATATATATATATACTAGCTGTACCTGGAAACGCGTTGCTGTGGCTCGGTTTGGTTAAATGGAAAAGAAAAGAGCAAAAAAAAAGCGCATACTTAATTTCCCAATACTTGTGGGTACACAATATTTTAGTTGTGACATTGTCTCTGCAGATATAGAGATTGTCTGGTTTGCAGAGGAGTCGTGTTTGATGCTGATCTGCTGTTTCTCGTTGACGTCTTTCAGCAACTGTCAGCCTCCCGCGTTTATTCTGTTGAGAACGAAGCAGATTTGAAGGTGCAGAACGCGATTGCCGGGCTCGCATCCTCAAGTCTGGCTGCACGTCTCTCTGCTGGTGAACCATTCTTTTCGTTTCCTCGCTCGTTCGCTGATGCCTGTTCTTCCTCACTTTGATTTGCAATTACTCGTCGGACGTTATCCACATTGCTTGTACGACGACATAAGTTTGACTTTTTGCGAGGCATTATCGTTATGGATTGAAGCAGGTCTTAGGCACTGAGATTAGGGAATCGCCATTTTTAAGTCCCTCCCTCTTCATTTTTGACTATACAGGAAGGACAAAAGAAAGATTATATTTTTCCGTTTATTTTGAAAAAGATATATTTCTGAAAGAAGCCAAAACAACAAACAAGGTGACTTAATCCATGATGTTTACTAAAACAGTAAACCAAAACAAATGGGGGACTGATTTTACTACGATTGTATAACAAAGTGAGCACTCCCAGAAAAATGTTAAATTAATACATTTTTCGGATTTTTTTTAACATGAAAGTTTGGTGTCTTATAGATAATAATTCATTGAAAATTATGAAAAAAAGACTTTTTAAAGAGAGTCTGTCGTTTAAGGCCGACGAATAAAAAATAAAAATAGCTTAGGTAAAAAAAAGAAGAAATTTATTTACTAAGCGAAATAAATAGGATATCTAAACTTATTTATAAATGGAACTTTGTCTCTGTGTGTGTCTGCGTGTGTGTGTGTGTGTGTGTGTGTGTGTGTCCGTTACTTATAGACTCCAAAACGGCTGAACCTATTATCTTGAAAATTTACACAGTTGTACTATAAGCGTCTGCGAGTGTTCTGAGCTAGGTTTTGTGTCGAGGTATCCCCGATAAATATAGAAAATCGATAATCGAAAAAATCGGGTTATAGAAGGAGTGGTCCGATTTTAATCAAATTTGATACACTCATAGACAAAGATATAAAAAACAATATTCAGAAGTTTCAAGGTTGCAGTTCTTACAATAGTGCAAAAATCGTTAATATATATATATATATATATAAAAGGCAATATGTTTGTGTGTGTCTGTTTATCTGTCTGTATGTCTGTATTTTTTTCAGCAATTTTATTTTAGTTTTTGCTTCGGGTTTGGCTCTAAGTAGGTGTAATTATAGTTCTTAGTCTCAGCCATAATACCATTTACTCAGAGGACTTATTTAGCCTTCAAATTTCAGTTTACGACGATAAAAACTTAATTGATATCTATACCAGGAAATGAAAATTTGACTTACATCCATTCATTTTTCTTTCAGTCTACGGTTTCGCTTTAACTGGAAACAACTACTGCTTTTTAGTCTTTCGTGCCAACGTCCAAGGGGTCTGAGCTCCAGGACCATGGATTAGTTTTAAAGCTTTCATTACACCCACCAGTGGATAAATCGTTGAAAAAAAATTAATAGAATTTTTTTGAAGGGAACGGATTCTTGTTGTTTACGCACACCAAAATTGAAATCACACTAAAAAGGCTTTGGGTTAAAAAAGAAGAAATTTATTTACTAAACCAACAAAATAAAGGGAATACCGATAATAATTCCTTGAAAGAAAATGAATAGAAAACTCTATTTTTTTTTAAAAGTGGAAGCGATTTCTGTTGTTTAAGCTCACCAAAACAGAAATAATAATACAAAGGCTTTGTTTACCTTAAATGTGGAGTTTTTTTTATGTTTTCTATGAAATAACAAAGTCGTCAATAAAGGCGTCCATATTGAAAATGAAAGTTTTTTTGGTTCGGCACTCATCGGCTCTAATCGAATTGGCAAAATATATATTTTTTAATACTGTAATATTTTTTAACATAAGATATATAAGAACTTGCCTGTACTTGATTAAAATGCTATAGTAAAATTTCAAAACAATTGGTGCAGCCGTTTTCTAGATTAGCGGATAGTAGTAACAAACGGACAAGTAACAAACGGACAAGTACATTTTTATATATATAGATTTTCTAAGGAGGTTATTTCGTTAGACGACTAAATCATCAACCAATTTTATGCGTGACAACCTAATATATAGTAAATATTAAATTATACTAAATATAAAACCAGCAAATACCGTTAGCGTTATTTGACCGGCAAAGGCTCTTCGAGACCAAGTCGATTAAAGCGTTTTGAATCTAATAAATATCTATTGCTTTTATTTTAGTTGTTTTCATACTAAATTGGGCACATATGGAATTTTAGATGTTTGTGGCAAGAGGAATTTCGCTTAAGGCACTCTTTAGTTTACCTTTATCGGCAGATGGTTTTTCGTGGCCGAGTCGATTAAACATGTCGGATCTAAAAGCAGTTCCCCCTCCCTAAGGGTACTCAGGTTAGAATCCTTTCTGAGATCCCCTATAGACTGTTATAACATTCCGCGAATATCCACGCCGTTTAACAATAATAAAGTTTTATCAACAAAAGGGACGTCTATAAAATACGAGTATCCACGAAAATAACTTTTAAAGTGAGAAAACATTTTCGGATTTTTAAAAAAAATTGGGGGTCAAATAAATAATAAATAAAGGTATATTTATAAATTTGCATAATTACTACAGATATTTATTAGTATTCTGACCAGGACTATTATGACTCATTTAAATATCTGGCAAGCTTTGTGACAGAAGACGGAAAGTGCGACACCGAGATCCGAAGGGGAATTGGCATGGCGAAGGAAGCATTCCAGAAGTTGAGTAAAATATTAAGAAAAAGGATAATTTCACTAGAAACAAGGACGAGAGTACTGAATTGCTACATGTTGTCCGTCCTTCAATATGGTGGACAATCTCATCAAAGATGAAGGAAAAACTTGAAGCAACTGAAATATGGTTGTAAAGAAGGATGCTGCGAATATCATGGCTCGAGCATGTGAGCAACGATGAGGTCTTGGAAATGATGGAAACAAAAAGGAAATTAATACTGAGCATCAGGAAGAGAGAGCTGAAGTTCCTGGGACATGCAATGAGGAAGGAGGGCTTGGAAAACCTGATACTAACAGGCCAGATAGAGGGAAAAAGCGACAGGGGAAAGCAACGGATAACATATTTGAAAGACCTAATCAGGTGGATGACAGAATGAGGATTGCACGGTGTAACAGGAGAAGGCGTGCTCAGAGCTAACAGGGATAGGGAGACGTGGAAAACCATGATCGCCTACTTCCTGAAAGGACAGGGCACATAGAAGAATACATATGCCAACTGCTTATAAGAAATTATAATGTAGTTATAAAATGGGGGATCAATTCTATATTCTAATCAATATATAAACTGTTCCATCATTTTGTGGCCATACTAGTTTCTATACATTTATCTTCTAGATTTATGGTCTTGAGCTAGTGGATGGCAGAGTGGGGTTTGGGTGGTGTAATGGGAGAAGGCATGCTAAGAGCCACCAGGGATAGGGAAATGTGGAAAACCATGATCGCCTACTTCCTGAAAGGACAGGACACATAGAAGAATACATATATCAACTGCTTATAAGAAATTATAATGTGGATACAATATGGGGGATCAATTCTATATTATAATCATTATATAACCAGATCCCTCATTTTGTGGCCATACTAGTTACTTTACATTTATCTTCTAGATTTATGGTCTTGAGCTAGTGGATGGTAGAGTGGGGTTTGGGTGGTGTAACAGGAGAAGGCGTGCTCAGAGCCACCAGGGATAGGGAGACGTGGAAAACCATGATCGCCTCCTTCCTGAAAGGACAGGGCACATAGAAGAATACATATGTCAACTGCTTATAAGAAATTATAATGTGGGTACAATATGAGGGATCAATTCTATATTATAATCATTATATAACCAGATCCCTCATTTTGTGGCCATACTAGTTACTTTACATTTATCTTCTAGATTTATGGTCTTGAGCTAGTGGATGGTAGAGTGGGGTTTGGGTGGTGTAACAGGAGAAGGCGTGCTCAGAGCCACCAGGGATAGGGAGACGTGGAAAGCCATGATCGCCTACTTCCTGAAAGGACAGGGCACATAGAAGAATACATATGTCAACTGCTTATAAGAAATTATAATGTGGGTAGAATATGGGGGATCAATTCTATATTATAATCATTATATAACCAGATCCCTCATTTTGTGGCCATACTAGTTACTTTACATTTATCTTCTAGATTTATGGTCTTGAGCTAGTGGATGGCAGAGCTGGTGAAGGCGTGCTCAGCGCCACCAGGGATAGGGAAACGTGGAAAGCCATGATCGCCTTTGTCCTGAAGCGACAGGGCACATAGAAGAAGAATGTAGTTCGTGTATTTTATGAATTAGAACAAAAGAAATAACAATGAATATACATTTTGAAAGTTTTATTAAAGAAACTCATTTTACATTGAAAACGGATGTCTGTATAGTTGAATTCGTGCACAACAAAGTGCGAACAGAGGCTGGAACAGAAGAAGGATAATGATTCATTATTAATTGTTCAAAAATGAAAATACGTTCTTCTTTAAAACAAAAACATTGGCACACGAGAACAAGCGTCGAAAAATAATCGTTGAAATACCGGAAAGAAGCTGAAACTCAAGCAAGTGAAGAAATGAGAGATCTGATCGAGAAGTTGAATTCTTTCCACTATTGAATTGACTAAGAATACTAAAAAGAATTATAATAATTTAACCATTACTTTTCATTAATTGCTCTGTACTATTTTTATGTGAATATTAGTCATATGTACAAGTAGAATAAAAACCGTCTTTGAAAAAATTGAAATTGAAAGCAAATATTCCAAAAATATTTTCATGACATACTTTCTAGCGATTATGATATTAAGTCTTGCTTAGTCTGTGGTGAAGATGAAATAAAAATGACCGTCATTTCTTCACTGTTTTCGAATTCGCGAGCCTGTGTGAAATTTATTTTGAGGAATAGAAATAGATACTGACTCCAGAGTCAATATCTATTTCTATTCCTCAAAAAAAAAAAAGAAAAAAAAAAGACCAATGCAATGGTTAGCGAGTCTGTGTGAAAATTTATCTCAACCAATGAAAAGGGACCGGCTTATAAACTGTAAAATATATCAAGCCGATGTCAAATCGCTTTTTGATATAAACAGAAGGAGAAAGTTAAATCAACTAGAAAGAATAAAAGAAGTGAGGATAGATAGATAGATAGAGAGAGAGAGAGAGAGAGACAGAGACAGAGAGACAGAGAGAGAGAGCGGCAGAGTCCAACACGTCTGAATAACACCGGTATCAATTTACACGTTGATACATTATCAGCCTCTAATGAGAGTTGGGTAATTTCAAAGAACTCTATTCAGCTCCAAAGCTATCTACCTGAAAATATTTTTATTCATGTTAAATACAACCGTATAATTTTTAAACGAACTCTCTCAGTTTGTTTTTAGCCTTTTGGAATATTAGTTAGTGTCCAATAATTTAATATAAACATTTTCTCTTCTTGACAATTCATCAAAACTACGAACGCTTAATGTTTGATTATTGTCCTGAAACTAACTGCTGACAACTTCAAATGTGTAAACTTGTAAATAAATTCTTTATTTTGTTTCTTTAAAAATAACACTTGTGTTTCCTCATAATTATCCTTACATACTTCAAGTCAAATTGCGTGACTTCTGTTAGAAATAGTCTAGACTAAAACCAATGGTTTTTAGACTACCGGCTATAATTATTAGTGTAATATAACAATCTGGCCCCACCCGAGGAAGGCTGATGCAAGCGAGGGTGTTTCCGATCGTTGAAAGGAACGGATGTCGTTTGACCTTATTTCCGGCAGCAGCGGAAATAACTACAGAGGCAAACAGAACAGGTGTCTCTGAGAATTACGTGGGCGTGCGTGGGCGAGGCAAAACCGGAAGAAAAAGTCCCGGTTCTGGAAGATTATAAAAAGACCTCGGCACACGGATTCGCCAGTAGTAGAGGAGCAACAGAGATCGGCCGGTGAAGAGAGACACAACAGATAAGACTACACTCCCGTCAACCCATTAGAAGCGCGCTCTCTCAATTCTCTGTTCCCTATTCTACACGGTTCATCGTCATTAATAAAAATATAACTTTATATTTTTATATATATGCGTGTTTGTTGTTTGTCGATATATAACAGACGCATAATTGGTGCCTAGTGATTTGCTGTTTTGAGACAACAAAACAGTTAGATGCGAGCTGGTTTGCCACGGCGACGATTGAAATTCAACGGACTTAAAACTACCAGATAGAAAGAAAAAAGAAGACGAAAATAGAAGCAGCCGCACGACTATAGACATCAGCCAAGGTAGGTGACTCTTTGATTTGATAGTGTGCGTGTTTCTGCGCTTGTTTATAATAAGTCTAGTTAGAAAAAAAAATGGAACAGCATACTTTTGCCGATCTGACCCTAGAATTGAGAAATGTGGATTGTTCGGTGTCGAACACATTAAGGGTAGAACGGAGGGGGTGCAGGACTACATGCAGAGAGGAGTACGCCTAGCGGAGAGCGCATAGGTTGGGGTTGACGGGAGGAATAAAGTTGAGATATTTACCTATCTGTAAGTATAAAACATCTGAGTTAATGATTTATTTTTTTTGTTAATGTTTTACCATATATGTGAAGTGAGTTTACTGGTATGTTGCTTAATTAATCTTACTTTTATTGAGTAAGTGAAATGTAAAATCATGTAAAGGAAGTTTCTTCTACTCTTTAAAGTGGATAATTGGATTAACTTGTTGATAACAATGTTTTCTTTGGTTTGTGCAGTGTTAGGTTTTCTTTTTTTGGATTTCTTTTCAATGACTGTACACTACAAAATGATTTACATTTCTATGTTTGTGAATTATGCTTTTGTGCAGGTTCCCATCAATTCAACATCCTCTGTGAATTTTCATTTATGTGACTTGGGAAATATCTTTTGAAGATATATTAATTTCTGAAAACTTTATATTTACACGGATAGACCTGCAGATTCCACAGTTGATCGGAACAAAAAGAAAGAACAACTGAAAAGTCTTGTAGACTTATTGGCTGATATGCTATAGGATTGGGAAAGAAGCAGTGGGAGGATTAACGATAGTTTAAGTGAAATAGTTAGGAAGATACAAACGTGGAAAATTATTAATAGTATCTAAAGCATAAAGTAAATTATACGTCTCTGGTTCAGTGGTTTGGTCCCCAATTACGCAGAAATTTCCCAATTTTTCAGTGGACACCATGCCGGTAGAATTGCGCGATATGGAGGAGATTCCTATCCGCAAACTAGTAAATACCTTGGAACAGATAGATATGGAAAGATTTAGTGAAGGATATGAAGAACCCCCGAAGAAGTTGACGATAGGAGTCATTGCTGGCATAGTCGGCGTTATGATAATCCTTGGAATAATAGCTAGGAAGCGGATTTTTAAGTGTGAAAGAAGCAACAGTGCTTCGGGAAAGGAAAGGGAGTTATCCGTTGTGAATAGTACTCCGGGGTCAACAGGTGTTCAACACTCAAATGTCCCTGCGTTAAACAGAGAGATGTCAACAAATCAGATATGCTTGGATTCGAATCCAGAGGAAGTAGTTCAAGGAATAGAAAACATTGTACAAACTAAGGAACTACGAGTCACGGGTTCATTTTTTTAGACTAAATTAATATAGATGAAACCTCTAATCCTCCACAAGTAAATTGCATGCGGATTAACGTTGGAATCAGGGTAATTTTCTTCATTTTCTATTGAACATTTCTCGGTCAGACTATGAATGATATGTACTGCAGATAATGGCCATTTTTCTGTGTTCAAACATAGTATGTTTGAAATTAAATTAAATTAAATGAAGTTACATGTGTAACAATAAACTCGAGCAGAAACACGCATGGTGTTGGTCAAGGGTCATTTACTCGATGTCAGTTTAGAAACTGGGGCGCGGTTACCGCCTATGATCATGTGGTCGTGCATCGAGGCGTCTACGCTTATGGACAGAGTCGAGAAAGAAAATGAACATTTTTAAGAACTTTACCCAATTCTGTGAAAATGGATATTAAAAAAAAAAAAAGAACAATGAAACATCGAGCTGGTAGAACAATTTTCACGATGGACACGAACATTGTTGGGTTGCCGATGTAGGCTCCCCTATATATTTTTTTGTTGTTTTTTTTTTGTTTCGGCATGCACATGCTTTGTTGTTTTGGCGTGCACATGTTTTATACAAATGTCGGGCTTGTGTGGCATGGGGAGGAGTGTGAGGGTGTTGCGCTTAAAATGTTCTTAGGTGAACATTTTGGAAAATGGGAGGGCGAGGAATGTAATATAACAATCTGGCCCAACCCGAGGAAGGCTGATGCAAGCGAGGGTGTTTCCGGTCGTTGAAAGGAACGGATGTCGTTTGACCTTATTTCCGGCAGCAGCGGAAATAACTACAGAGGCAAACAGAACAGGTGTCTCTGAGAATTACGTGGGCGTGCGTGGGCGAGGCAAAACCGGAAGAAAAAGTCCCGGTTCTGGAAGATTATAAAAAGACCTCGGCACACGGATTCGCCAGTAGTAGAGGAGCAACAGAGATCGGCCGGTGAAGAGAGACACAACAGATAAGACTACACTCCCGTCAACCCATTAGAAGCGCGCTCTCTCAATTCTCTGTTCCCTATTCTACACGTTTCATCGTCATTAATAAAAATATAACTTCATATTTTTATAAATATGCGTGTTTGTTGTTTGTCGATATATAACATTAGGCCATCCCAGTGTTTTAAAAAAATTATGTATTTCATACTATGTTTTAGTATTTATAGCCAAGTGAATAATTGTAAATGAAAATAAAATGGTTCTTGTGTTAATACTGCACTATAACATGTACATCAAATTAATTTATAAATATTTAATAATTACCTATATTGCAGTTTCAGCAATGAAAGAATTAAAATTTATGGTGATTCGACCGAGTTCATCTTTACTTTCTTGCCTTGTAAAATTTTGCAAAGTAATAATAACAAAAGAACCATATCTTTTTTCATTTAGAATTACCAACTTAAAAATGGTATGAAATACATCATTTCTTTAAAAAAGAACTGGAGTGGCCTAATAATTATGGCCGGTAGTGTAGACACACATGGAGTTCTTTATTTAAGTGTGTTTATGTGTCTGCACTGATCCGTTTGTGTCGGGGTGGGTGTATTATTTACACCACAACAAAATGTTAGCTTTATTTCTTTGCATATATATATAAATAGTAAAGCTCTTCTGTAAGCAATGATGCGAGAAATTTATACAATTTCAAGAGTTTTTTCATGTATGTACTTATATTTTTCAAGTTCAGTTTATTTTTCATATCTGTAATTTTTCATGTCTGTTATTTTTTCTGCAATTCAGTTATTTATAATTTCTTGATGTTTACTTGTCTGGTTTTTACATATTTTCTATTGTATGTAATTTTTTATCATATTTGTTATTTCTCTTTGCATTTAAACAATTTTTAATTTCTTGGTGGCTTATTTGTCTGACTTTTAAAAATCTCGTTAATTTTCATCATATTTTAAAAAAAATTTTTAGAATTTTAATAATACTTTAAAGTTTAACCATATCAGAAAATATTTTCTTTTCTTGGTCTCGAAATGGATAGCTTTCAATTGTAATCTATTTTTATTTTATTTATATACAAATCTACCCTCCGCCCGTGTATTGAATATTGCTGCCATATCTGGTCGGGTGCCCCTCCTGCTCTCCTTGGGCTTCTTGACAAAATACAAAGGAGGATCTGTAACGTGGTTGATACTGACTTGGCAGACCGGCTGCAACCACTCTCTCACCGGCGTGATGTGGCTTCCCTGTGCCTCTTCTACAAGTACTTTCATGGCTTCTGCTCTGATGAGCTTAGATCACTGGTACGCCTAAGCACGAATTTACACGAGATACTAGATTAGCAACTAGGTCCCACCCTTTTACAGTTAAACAAATAAGATGTAACCGTAAATTCTACTCCAACAGATTCTTTTCTCACGCTTCCCGCCTGTGGAACTCCCTTCCACAAGTCTGCTTTCCCGACAGCTACAATCTCCAGGTGTTTAAATGTAGGGTCAGTAGACACCTCCTATCACACTAACTCCCAATTATTCTCAGAACACTTTCATCTACCCAACCCTCATTCTCGGTATCCTTACCCGCCTATCACCCTCCCTCTGACATTTCCTATATTTAATCATCCTTTCTCCACTCTATGTAGCCCCCTGCGCAGTAGTGGCAGTGACATGCCTTACTCGGGTGAAACGCTTAACAAAAAAAAAAAAAAATTAATATGAAGGAGAAGAGAAAATCAACATTCGAATACTTTGAGCCTTACTTGAGATCGAACATTCACTGCTGTAATAAAGTAATTAGGATGACAAAAGATCAGATCGAGAGTAGCAGAAGAATGCTCGATAGATTGTGTTGCAGCAATCTGTTATGTGTGTACGAGGGTAAGAAAATGTGTAAAAATCCGCATTCAAATTCCTGGCTTTTACTAGAGATCTAACATTGACAAAAGGCCAGATAGAGAATATCAGGAAAAGTAAAGATTATGTTATGCAGAACTGTCCAATAGAAGAAATGTCGTGTTGACAAAGTAGTGAGGATTTGGAAGTTTACATAAATATATAGTGGGAAAAATGAACCATTTAAGTGACGAAGCAGTTTACAAAAATCACCCAACTGTAGAACCAAATTTCTGTCGCTTTGTGCTTGTTATTCATATGTGAGCATATTAACCAGTATTCTCTGCCATACTGATTAAACAAGGCAAATTATCCGTTCTCTTAATACTTGGACTTAGTTTCTGGAAGACATCTTTAGGAATTTAAGCATTTTTATATCAGCTAAAAGTTGTTACACACAAACGTCATCATTTGTTTTAACAGATGAAAACGATTACATTTTTTATAAATAAAAATAATTTTTCAGGTTATCAGCAGATTTGAGCAATGTTAAACTTACAGAAAATGAAGATATTACCAGTATTCTACTTGAACCTGTTCAGGTTTAAAGAGAGTATCATATGTACATGATACTTTCACTTTTGGCGCCAGTTAATTACACAAAAGTTCTGCCGAGGAAGAAGTATTGTCTGGAGGAATATGTCTCTTGAAACCAGTTTTAAATAATCACTTTTGTACCTCAGCTTAAAAACAAAATAACGAAAATCAAATAATATCCAAACATTTCCATGGTAATGTAGACGGCAATATAAAGTAACTGAACAGAAAGTAATGAGATAAAAATTATGCAGTGTGTCAATTTAATTCATTTACAAAAATAAATCTTTTTCGTCACCTTCTGGACGCCATCAAAAGAAAATGTTCGATTTTATTTCGACATTTTTAGATGATTTATAATAGAAAATTTTAAATGATGTACTTACTTTTTGGCTTTTATTCAATTCCTACTATTCGGGGCTGTAACGAAAAAGAATATTTTGAATTTCAATGACGAGATCTGAAATATTTTGGTATTGTAGTTCCATGCCACAGTAAAATTATAACGCTAGACTAACAAAGGGTCCCAATTGAAGGGTTGCTGTCACGTGATCTTTTGGCCTCCGAGCACAGAGTCACGTAACCTCACACCTGCACTCTGGCTTGCAAAACGATAAGCATGCCAGAGGTATGAACACCCAAACCATCGGTGAGCAGAGAGTCTCACAGACATTGCCGTTGTGAATGCTAAGTCCACGATGAAAGTCATTTGACGCCCTAACCACTCATACTGGAAGACAGAAATTGACGACGTATAGGAGCAAAATAAAATGTCATTTTTAAAATAAGCGATTAGGTCTCCTGTTATCATTTAGTCTATTCTTATATTCTATTAAATAATTTATTTTGATATTTTGGAATTATTTAAGACAGAAATTGAGAATTATCTATTGACTTCTTAGATTTTATTCAGTTTCCACTATTGGAAACTGTAAAAACGAAAGAATATTGACAATTTCAAATATTAGCTCTGCAAGAATATATTGACACCTTTAACAAATAACTAGCGTTGCTCGGGCGTAATGAAAGCTTTAAAACTAATCCATGGTCCTGGAGCTCAGACTCAGCCTATAGAATATTTGAAATAATGAAATAATTGCGACAATTTACCAATCGCACCTACTAGCAGTATAGCCCGGCGTTGCTTGGGGGTAATGAAAGCTTTAAAACTAATCCATGATGCTGGAGCTCAGACTCTTTGGACGTTGGCACGAAAGACTAAAAAGCAATAGTTGTTTCCAGTTAAAGTGAAACCGTAGACTGAAAAAAAAAAATGAATGGATATACGTCAAATTTTGATTTCCTGGTATCGATATCAAATAAGTTTTTTCGTTGTAAACTGAATTTTGAAGGCTAAATAAGTCCTCTGAGTAAATAGTATCATGACTGAGACTAAGAACTACAATTATGCCTACTTAGTGCCAAACCCGAAGCAAAAACCAAAATAAAAGGGCTGAAAAACTGATTTTGATCAGACCCGGTAGGATATCGGGGTATCGATTTCCAATATCGGAGTCAAATAAGTCATCCAAGGATAGAACTGCAACTTTGAAACTTCTGAATATCGTTTTTTCTGTCTTTTGTTTATGAGTGTATGAAATTTTATTAAAATCAGACCACTCCTAACCCGATTTTTTCGATGATCGATTTTCGATATTTATCAAGCGTACATCGACACAAAACCTTGCTAAGAACACTCGCATACGCTTATAGTACAACTGTACAAAATGTCAAAAAAATTGGTTCAGCCGTTTCGGAGTCTATAGGTAACGGACACACACACACACACACACACACACACACACACAAAAAGTTCCATTTATAAATAAGTTTAGATGCATTTAATCCTCCCTTATTAGGATAATATGTCACAGTGGAATTTACACAAATTATGACATTTGATTATGAAAGAGACTCCTTTGACGTGACGACATCTACTGACCGCCGGGTGCAGGACAATTTCATCTCACAGTGGCTTGTACGAATGGGAACAATAGTCATATCAGATAGATATCTAAACAGCCAACCCCTCGGTGAGTAGAGAGTCTCACAGACATTGCAAACGAGAATATAAAGTCCATTATGAGGGTTACTGCAGGCTGCCCACACTGACACTAGAAAACGGAAATTGACGACGTACAGGAGGAAAATAAAATGTAATTTTAAAAAATAAAATGTTAAGCCTCATCATCAATTGGTCTACAATTCTAATGTATTAAATTCTATCTGTAAAGCCCGAGGATGCTCGGGTTTTTTTAGCGGTTATGTTGAAATGGTATGGTCAAGTGCTTAGTAAAAAAGATCCAGTATGAGGTTGCGTAACGTGTAAGTTAAAAAAAATGCGAAGTAAGTATTGGTTTTCCTTGTATTTATCAAACGGGATTCATGCCTGGTCAGTTTTAATAAACGGGAATGATGTAAGTACAATTGGAATAACGGCGTTACGGGGTCCTGTAATGTGATGCGATGCTGTTGTAACGCAGAAGAATTGGATGCATTGTCTCTGAAACGTCGGAGGAGTAGGCACCTTGCAGAAAAAGTTAAATTGTTATGACATATGTTAAGGTAGAAGTTACAAAAAAGACCCGATTTTAGTTAGAATACAACTAAACGTTTCGGAGAAATAAACAATCGCAAAAGCAAACTTTTCCATTATTGTTTGCTGCATCTCGTGCGTCAACTGATATTTCTGTTCACATATCAAGGAATCAGACCTTGATCTACCAGTGACTCAATTTTGGTTGAGTTTGAGTGAAGCGTCTTGGAAAAATGTATAAAAGTGCGCAAAAGAACACTTTATTTGTTCCCCGATGGCCTTTACTCTCTCAAATATTTCCAAAACCTCCTTAATTCTGTGCAAATGTATATGCTGAACTCAAAACGATAATTGTTTATTGAAGAAACCTACCTTTTCTCATGTTATCCACCAGAAAAAAGTCGGACTATATTTCACCCCTTACCACCGTTCTCATATCTGATTCACCGCTGAATGACTTGAGACGTAGGATACTTATTTCGGCCTATTGACTTCCTTTGAGAAATTACTCCGCGATTTGTTTGGTTTCGGAACTCAATTTCCGCGTAGTAATTGCAAAAAGGAAGTAGATTGGCCAAAAAATCGGCAAACTACGCGTGAAGTCATTCTGCAGTGAATAACATTTTTTGAAGCGTGGTTACAGGGTGAGATAAACAGCGAAAAGAAGTTCGATATGTTTCTCGTCTTTAACTTGAAAAAAGGTAGGTTTCGTCAATAAACAATTATCGGTTTGAGTTCAGCATTTACATTTGCACGGGAGTAAGGATGTTTTGGAAAGATTTGAAGGGGTAAAGTCCTTCTGGGAACAAATCAAACATTTACCAAATTATGTTTGTCGTTGATCTTTGACGAAAACTTGATCTACAAGTTATCCGATTTGGGCTGAAGTCGCTTAAGTCGTTCCGAAGGAGAGAAGTGCGTGAATTCTAAACGTTTCGGTGACTTTTGCCGTACCCTGGAAATCGATTCGAAAAACATTTGCGTACATCAAAGGTTCATGTCATGATGGACAAGTGATCCAATTTTGGTTGAAATCGAACCAAGGGTTTCGGAGGAGTAGGGCTCGTTAGAATGGAGGCACACACACACACACACACACACACACACACACACACACACACACACACACACACAGATATATCAAATTTTATATGTATAGATTATTTTAGTTTTCATCCATCGGAAAAAAAAAATAATATTTGGCTTTGGTATTTCGAAAAAGCTGAGAATTTAAAAAGTTTTAGTGGTATAGGAGGGTTAAAAACTTCAGATCAACTTAAAAAGTAATAGTTGGTATGATGTTAGATTCGTTAAGAGATAGAATTGTTTTAATGGGGATGTAACAGAGTGGTTAGAACGTTCTCTTTTCCTACATAATATCAGGTTTGACTCATATCATGGTTGATTTGTCACAAAGGTGACAGCCTGAACTTATCGTTTTGGGAGGTTGGGGCAATTTTAGCACGTGGAATAATTTAAAATTTGGTTAGGAATTTCGAAAAAGCTGACGATGTAAAAATCGTTAGAGTTAGGTGGGGGAGTTAAAAATTACGAGCATGTTAAAAAGATGTGCAAGATGTTAAATTGAATGTTAAAAAGATGTGCAAGATGTAAAATTAGTTGGCTAGAAATATTTAAATAGGTATGTACTTGAGTGGTTAGAACTTTCGCGTTCTCTACATGAGACACGGGTTCGAATCACATCATGGTTGATTTGCAAGAAAGTGACTTATTGATGTTATTCTTCTGTGGGAGGTAAATCTAACATACGATACCATTTGAAAAATTCATGAAAACCATACCACGAGTAGCAAAACCATATGAATTAAATTGAGCAGACGAAAAAAATTAGTTGAGATTTGTCTATATTTCTGAGATGAGGTATTGTAATTATATACATTGTTCCGACAGCTTTTAATTCATTGCCATATTCATAATGTTTCAGTAGTTGTAAGCTACGGCCTTCTTCTTCTTCTTCTTCTTCTTCTTCTTCTTCTATGTGCTCTGTCCCTTCAGGACGTAGGCGATCATGGCCTTCCACGTCTCCCTATTCCTGGTGGCTCTGAGCACACTTTCTGCTGTGACACCATGCAACCCCCCGTTCTATCATCCACCTGATCAGGTCCTTCAAATATGTTATCCGCTGCTTTCCTCTGTCGCTTTTCCCTGTATCTGGCCTGTTAGTATCAGGTTCTCCAAGCCCTCTTTTCTCATTGCATCTATCTCTTCCTGGTGCTCAGTATTAATTTCCTTTTCGTTTCCATCCTTCCCAAAACCTCATCATTGCTCACATGCTCGATCAACGATATTCACAGCATCCTTTTGTAGAACCACATTTCCGTTGCTTCAAGTTTTTCCTTCAACTTCGATGATATTGTCCAGCATTTACTGCCGTACTGAAGAACAAATATCCCATAGTAATCAAGTACTCTCTTCTTTGTTTCGAGTGAAAGTTTCCTGCGCTTTGATACTTTACTCAGCTTCTGGAACGTGTCCTTCGCCATACCGATTCATCTTCGGATCTCTGTGTCGCACTTCCCGTCCTTTGTTAGAACACTTTCCAGGTATATTGCAAATAATAATAACACTCCATCCCAGTAATTCAAACAAGAATTTATATTTCATTTAAGTATGTTTCATTTTACATACGGCTAGGGTACAAACCGGTGTATTAATATCTTATACAAATAACTCATAAAACCTCTGATGACATGACAGTCATATGTTTTCTGCTAATTTTTCGTTGATTTTCCAGACGTTTCAAGTCATTATCGATTTAGCACCATTGATTACACGTTTGTTGATTCGACACGGTGGTATTTTTCGATCAGAACTGTAAGAAGCGCACCTGAAATGTTTTAGAGAAGCCATTATAATATTCCTCAAAATCAGACTTGACTAATTAGTTTTTAGAGTCAAGAAGAAAAAATTTTAGAACCGTGAAACTGAATTTTAACTTTTTTTTTCCGTCATCATATCAAACACAGGTTGATCAAATTTATATTCTTGGTTTTAGAAATGCATGAAACAAAGGATCCATAAATACATGAGCATAGAAAAAAAAGCTACGATTGTTAGATGGCTACCAAACTTTTAAAGAATACATTTTTGTATCGCGTAGAGAGTTCGATCCTCACTAAAAACCCTATTACAATGTTTCATATTAATCTAACCTTGCTCAGTTATGAGGCAGAACCTTTCGGACGCATATCCATAGGTCTCTCGAGACCGAACTTCCTCTCAGTTAAAATCTATATAACAGGGGTGGGCAAACTTTAGGAGAGTGAGGACCAAAAAGCTATGTAGAATCATGGAGGAGATCCAAAGAGCAACAGCTCCAGTGTCATGGATAAGAACAATGTTATTAAATACGTGAATAAATTATCTATGTGTTTGAAGAAAGCAAGGATCCAATATCTATCTAAAATTATTTATAAATGGAACTGTGTGTGTATGTGTGTGTGTGTCCGTTACCTATAGACTCCGAAACGGCTGAACCGATTTTTTTTTTACAATTTGCACAGTTGTCCTATAAGCGTCTGCGAGTGTTCTTAGCATGGTTTTGTGTCGAGGTACGCCCGATAAATATCGAAAATCGATCATCAAAAAAATCGGGGTATGGAAGGAGTGGTCCGATTTTAATCAAATTTGATACACTCATAGACAAAGACATAAGAAACGATATTCAGAAGTTTCAACGTTGCAGTTTTTACAATAGTGCAGAAAATTGATAATACATATATATATATATATATATATATATATATATATATAAGGTTAGTATGTCTGTGTGTGTGTCTGTTTATCTGTCTGTATGTCCTTTATACAAATCCACAATTTTTATCCGATTCTCACCAAACTTCACACAAATATTCTTTTGGCTGAGTCTGAACTCCAGGACCATGGATTAGTTTTAAAGCTTTGATTACACCCGAGCTATATTGTTAGTAATTTAATATATGACGGGAATTTTATTAAAAAGTTATTACATTTTAAAAATAAATGTTTCATAAATCAGTACTAAATCAGTCGATTGAAAAACACTATTTTATATTCATTTAAAAGTGCCCGCTCACGAAAGCAATTTCACAAAATGTGAAAGTGAGGTATTAAGAACAAATTGGAAAAGGGCACTCAAAATGGGATTCACTAAAAGAGGCGATGGTGGCCTCAGCGAACAACATAGCCCCAAAGGAAATCAGACGCAGAAGAAAAAACGAGTGGATGACCGAAGAGATCCTCCACATGATGCAAAGGAGACAAAAAATAACGCCAAGACACGGAGCAGAGTACGAGACACTTCACAGGGCGATAAGGAACAAATACAGACAAGCCAAAGAGGAAAGGCTCAACAACAAATGCGCAGAAATAGAGAGACTGAGCAGGACCAATAAAGCAGAGATGCATAAAGAGATAAGAGAACTGACAGGACAAAACACCTGCTCCTCAACAGGATGCATAAAATCCAAGGAAGGAACAATCATATTAGAGAAAGAGGAAATACTCCAGCGATGGGAAGAATATATAAAGGATCTTTTTTGCGACAAGAGAGAGCAACCGTGAATACACAAGGGGATGGATGGACTGGAAATACTAAAATCCGAAGTGGAAGCTGCAATGGCCAAAATGAACAGAAACAAAGCACCTGATCCAGACGGCATAGTGATAGATCTGCTGACAGCCTTAGAAGAATATGTCATAGAAAAAATTACCGACATAATAAACGAAATTTATAGCAGCGGAATAATACCAGACGACCTATGCAAGTCGATATTTATAGCACTGCCGAAGAAACCTGGTACAAACGAGTGCAAACTACACAGAACTATCAGCTTAATGAGACACATTACAAAACTGATTGTCAGAATCCTGATGAATAGAACGAGAAGCAGAATCAGACCAGAGATAGGGCAGGAACAGTGCGGGTTCGTCAAAGACACTGGAACAAGGAACGCCATATTCATGATTAGGATGCTCTCTGAAAGGGCATTACAAATGAAGAAAGACTTGTACCTATGCATCATTGACTACGCTAAAGCATTCGACAAGATACAACACAAAGAATTGATGGAGATGCTCGGCAACCTCGACATTTTCGGGAAAGACATAAGAATAATCAAGAATATCTACTGGCAGCAAACGGCCTGCATACGGACAGGTAACGATCTAAGTAGATACACAAAGATAGAAAAAGGCGTAAGACAAGGATGTGTCTTTTCACCGGATCTGTTCAACCTATACAGTGAGAATATTTTGAGGGTCCTAGATGACACGCCAGGATTTGTTATTAGAGGCCACAACCTGAACAACATAAGGTATGCGGACGATGCAGTGCTGATTGCGGACACGGAAAGGAAACTACAAGACCTCATACAGAAAGTAGCAGTGGAGAGTGACAAAAAGAGACTACAAACAAACTTTAAGAAAACTGAGTACATGGTCATCAGCAAAAGATACAACCCAAAATGCCAAATACAGGTGGGAGATATCAGAATCAAGCAAGTACAAAAATTTAAATACCTAGGAAGTGTTCTAACAGATGGAAAGTGCGACACGAAGATCCGAAGGCGAATTGGCATGGCAAAGGATGCATTCCTGAAAATGTGCAATCTACTAACACGCAGGAAAATCTCAATAGAAACAAAGAAAAGAGTGCTGGGCTGCTACGTGATGTCAGTTCCTCAATACGGCAATGAATGCTGGACAATATCATCGAAAATGAGGACAAAACTGGAAGCGGCCGAAATGTGGTTCTACAGAAGGATGCTACGGATATCGTGGACTGAGCATGCAAACAACGATGAGGTGTTAGAAAGAATGGCAACAAAAAGGAAATTGATGCTGAGCATCAGGGAGAGACAACTGAAGTTCCTGGGACACGCAATGAGGAAGGAGAGCCTGGAGAACCTGATACTGACTGGTCAGATAGAAGGGAAGAGTGACAGAGGAAGGTAGCGGATAACATATTTGCAGGGTCTGATCAGGTGGATGAGCAACAGGAGCAAACATACTAAGAGCCACAAGGGATAGGGATATATGGAGAAACATAATCGCCTACGTCTTGACGGGACAGGGCACATAGAAGAAGAAGAAGAAGAAGAAGAAGAAGAAGAGGCCGAACGCTAATTTTGGCGATCCCTACAAATAGAGAATAAAAGTAAAACACATTCTCCAGATAAAAAGAAATAATGTTTTTTAATTTCGACGCAATATATTCAGACTATTAACTGTCACTAGTTTGGTTTACCTTTATTTATATCGTGCCCTGAGTAAGGTAGCGGGCCGGACAAGATTCACTCGAGGGCCGGATGTGGCCCGCTGGCCGGGGGTTGCTGACCGCTGCTACATAATGATGTTAAAGTGGAATGACTTGAGAAATTTAAGGGATAGACTAGCACATAAAACGTAAAAGAGAAAACTAATTGATGGTATTTCGAGAAAATAAGAATGACATACTGAAAGGCATGAAGCTACGATACGTTAAAATCTATATATATAACATGAAATCTGTGAGTCTGTGTGTGACTGTTCCCTATGCACGCTTACATTTTTTAAGCAACGCCATTCAAACTTTATAGGGACACATATCTCCAAGGAATCCAGGTCGATACATACTTTTTGAGTTTAAGTTCAGCAATTTTCCTTTTCGCACTTTTTGGCCAATGGAGCCGATTGTTTACATTTGTTCTGTAAAACATCTAAGATCTAAGATGGTTGCTGAATTTCGTCACAGAAATCAAATCACACGTGTCAAACGTGACTTAAATATTTTTTTATTAAAAAATAAAATGAGCCTTTATATTTAATTTTTATTCCGATGTTTTAAAAATTCATTTAGTCGACAGAAAAAGTAAATATTTCCCCAGTAATTTTGAAACAAAACCAAACGCAATGTTGTTTACAATGTCACACAAAACATCAAATCACGTTTACGCAAAACAAAAGAAAACAGATGGGGTCAAACCAAGACGTAAGTATAAAAACAGACTTTTATAGAAATATATCCATAAAAATAGATTTTTATAGAAAAATATACATTGTTGAAAAATATACATTGTTGAAGGGAAAATATTACCAACAATACAATTTTGAAGGAAAAACAAATATTACCAAAACATATTTTTGAAGGAAAAAATTATAACGAGTAATACATTTTTTTAATACAAAACTAGTAGTCATCTTTAGTTTTCTAAAATAAAAGAATATATTTTCATCAAAATCCGACTAAATCAATCTTTTCACTATAACCGAATATAAAAGATACCTTAAACCCCCACCTTTTTGGCATTAAATAACCCACAGAGGTGTTGATATGCCGTTAAACAAAACACAAACTCAAACCAACATGATAAATTAAATTGTGGCCTATAGATTGCAGGATTTGCCTTGTAGTGCAGTGGTTAAGGGCTCGGAATAAGAAATCGTAGAGCCAAGTTCAAATCCACTTTAATTTGTTTCATTCACTTACGCGCAAATACTCTTGGGAAAGGTATTAATCCATCTCTTCGCACTCTAGTTATGGGTTAAATCGCAGAAGATTACTATCGCCTTTGTTAGCAACAAGTCTACCTCGTCCGGAAGATAAAGGGGTTTGCTTAGGGTCAATACCCCACCTGTAAAAAAAGACAAGTTACAAACGCATCAACGGCTTACTCGTTGATGGCGAGGGGCCGCCGATGCCTTATGCTCCACTGAGAGTGATGTCCGTTTTCTGTAAATTGCGCGCGCACACACACACACACAAACACACACACATACACACACACAAACACACACACGCACATACACACACACACACACAAACACACACACATACACATGCACACACACACACACACACACACACACACACACACACAAACACACACACACACAAACACACACACACACACAAACACACACACACACAAACACACACACACACACACACACACACAGATAAAAAATTGTAAATCGCCCAAACAAAAATTATTCGGTAATATTAACTAAGATCAGTGGGAATCCAGAATTGAAGCTTAATAATGAGCAAGAAATGGAATCGGAATATAAGTTTTGTTTCAAATTGGTAAAAAAGTGTACTATTATTTCGCATCCATAATCTGGAGGCAATTAGACGGATAAAGATCGTTTAATGTAAAGGACTTACAAAACTTTTAATCGTTTTTTACAACTGAATTGGTAGCGTACTCATCTGTTGCCAATCAAAATCTGAGGGAAATTAGAAGGGACACTGGTCGATATCTTTTTTTACCTGTAATGTTATGCAATTATTCAGTTAAGAGCCATTTGTCATTCAAGCTTTTGCGATCATGTCACTTTCGAGACTAACGAAGCAGAAGATTTTCCAGCAATTACCTTCTGTGGTAGAGTGATTGTCAAAAAGGTCTATAACTTTTAATCTGTCCTTATATTTAACTCATAGGTGGAGGGAAAAGCAAAGGATTAATACATTTCCGAATGTTATTTGCGCGTAAGTGAATGCAACGAATTCAACTGGAATTTGAACTCGGCTCTCCGATTTCTCGTTCCGAGTCAATTTTGTCAGTTATCGGAGCTCCGAGTTTGAATTCCAGTAGAGTTACTTGCTAATAATCTTAAAAAATGATTGAATCCATCTCCCCCTAGCTATGAGTAAATGGCATGACGGACTGGGTTCTGCCTAAAAGAAAGAGAAATCAAAATCTCAAAACTTGGGTTGATAGTAGGACAGTGTTGGTTCTGAAGCAATGGTGGACAACCAATCTAAGAGAAGTAATAATATATCTTATTAGGTATGATTGGTTGTTTTGTTTTTATGGCATATCAACCTCGGCGGGTCATTTATTGCCAACTCCATTTTATTTATTTATTGCTGGTAATACCTTTTTCTTTCAACAATTTATTATTGTTTTTATATAAGTTTTTGTGTTTAGTAATACTTTTATCTTTTCAAGAACCAAGACTCATTGGGATTTGTTTTTAAGGGTAGGGTCCCCAATTCCTACTCTTATTATTTAACCCATAACTGGAGGGAAGGGACGGATTAATACCTTTCCCAAGGGTACCAGTATTTAAGCGAATGCAGGGTATTCAAATGGAATTCGAACACGGCTCACCGATTTCTCTTTCCGAGCCGATATCCATATGCACATCCGTCACTAAACGCTTACAGCACCTGGTATTCCCAAGCAGTCAGCCATCTAAGTACTGACCAGGCTCAACGTTGCTTAACTTCGGTGATCGAGTGAGAACCGGTGTATTCAACGTGATATGGGCGTTAGCCTATTAGGTATGAAAAGAAGAGTTCATGTTCATACTTTTTACTAATATCCAAGAGCCACTTGATTTAGAACCTCTGTGTATTGTATAACGTAAGTGAAGTACTTGTGGCTATATATCAGCTAAATCAGTAAATAACATTTCGTAGTTTAGAAGTATAGTGTGTAAATAGACTTTAGAGGGAACTGGAAACCCAGTCCTAGATAAGGGATAAATCTCTACTGTTTAAAAGACAGCGGAGGAGTGTGAACCTAATGATAGGCGAATCTATCTACTCCTATTGGAGAAGGAGAAAAAAGTAAAATAAATAAATAGCGGATAAAATTTCAGAGTTCAGGCCAGAACATGTGGCAGCGTCATCGGACAAGTACTTACGAATAGGTAAAACAGCGAGAGAATTTAAATATATACTTACGTACAAATATCCAAGTAGGTGTGGGAGTAGTGGCTGTAGCATCGCTGATGGACATCTTTCAGACAATCTTTTACCTTGATGACATGGCTAAAAAAGACACATATTGCACTTTTAGATTTGACCAACTGTACGATGAAACCCACTGGAGATGGTAATTAAATTCCAAATGAAAATGCATTACCAATGTCGAAATTTCTTATATATATATATATATATATATATATATATTAGGTTATCCCAAACGTTCGTAAACACTTGCGAAGCGGGTCTATCTGGTCCAGCACAATCGAGACATCGATGGGTTCAGAAAGGGCAAGAGACACCGACTGTTCCAAAACAAGATCGATTCGGCAAGAAAGTCATGTTGTGCGTTTGGTGGAACTTTGAAGGAATCGTGCATTTTGAGTTGGTTCCGAATGGTCGTGCCATCAGTGCCGAACTTTACTGTCAGCAACTTGAGCGGGTCTAAGAAAAGTTGAAGCAAAAGTACCCAGCTCTGATCAGCCGAAAGCGTGCTTTGATGCAGTAGGAGAATGCTAAGCCACACACCGCCAGGAAAACCAAATACAAGTTTGAAGTGCTGGACGACGTTGAGGTTCTGTCACATCCAGCTTACAGTCCTGACTGTGTCCATCAGATTACGGCCTTTTCCGCTCAATGCAACACTTTCTGAAGGGCCGCCGATTCGACTCGTTTGATGAAGTCGAGGAATCGTGTCAAGAATTCTTTGATTCGAAGCCGGCTGAATGGTACTTTGACCAGATCCGAAAGCTTGCAGATCGATGACAGAAAGTCTTGGAAACTGATGATATTTATTTTGAGCAATAATTTTTTTTTTTTTTTGCGGGTAAAATTTCAGTTTATTGCAAGTGTTTACGAACTTCTGGGTCAACCTAATATATATACCTTGTGCAAATTAATTGA
>JBBBDQ010001837.1:877500-920000 GCA_037127315.1 Ascarosepion bandense | reverse complement strand
TAAAATTTGTATTTTTGGCTATCTCTCTGAATCATTGTTCTGCCAAACATTTACACACTCTCAGTCTTTTTCTTTTATATACCGCGTTCTTTCAGGACGGAGGCGATCGTAGCTTTCCACAATTACCTGTCCTTTTTAGGTTTAACAAAATTTTGCCTTTTTGCTCTAGGTCGTAATTATTGTTCTGCCAGCTATTTAGACAATCTCATTCTTTTATGTGCTGTATTCCTTCAAGATGTGTGTGATCATGGCTCTCCTCAATATTCTTATCCTTTGTATCTCTTAATAAATTGTCTTTTCACTATCTCCCCTAATCCCTGTTTTTCCAGGCATTTATTCACGAACTTTTTTATGTTCTACCATGCGCCGTGTCTCTTCAGGTTATTTGCGATCATGCCTCCCCCCCCCCACAATTTTTTGCCCTTTCTAGCGTTTAGTAGATGTTATCTTTTCGCTACCTTTTCTCAAATCTGTTCTGCCATCTATTTACCGACTGTCATTCGGTAGTGAATGAGCTGCGTTTGTTTGTTGTCCATCTTACCTTCAGTACGTCCTGCGAGAGCCAAATTTTCCAAGCTCACTTTCCTCAGTAGGTGCACAAGAAATTTCAACTCTATTTTTCTTATGTTAAGTATAAGTGTCCTTTTTTTTTCTAAAACTTCGTCATTACTCACATGTTTTGTCCATGGAATCCTCGGCATCCATCTTTAGAACCACATTTCTTGTGCATGAAGTCTCCCCATTTATCTGAAACTAGCAGTATAGCCCGGCGTTGCTCGGGTGTAAAGAAAGCTTTAAAACTAATCCATGGTCCTGGAGCTCAGACTCTTTGGACGTTGGCACGAAAGACTAAAAAGCAATAGTTGTTTCCAGCTAAAGCGAAACCGTAGACTGAAAGAAAAATGAATGGATATAAGTCAAATTTTTATTTCCTGGTATAGATATTAAATAAGATTTTTTCGTCGTAAACTGAATTTTGAAGGCTAAATAAGTCCTCTGAGTAAATAGTATCATGGCTGAGACTAAGAACTACAATTATACCTACTTAAAGCCAAACCAGGAGCAAAAACTAAAATAAAAGGGCTGAAAAAATACAGACATACAGGCAGATAAACACACACACACAGACACACACACACACACAAGTATCTTGCCTTTTATATATATATGTTATCGATTTTCTGCACTATTGTAAAAACTGCAACCTTGAAACTTCTGAATATCGTCTTTGTCTATGAGGGTATCAAATTTGATTAAAATCGGACCACTCTTTCTATAACCCGATTTTTTCGATTATCGATTATCGATATTTATCGGTTGTACCTCGACACAAAACCTAGCAAAGAACACTCGCAGACGCTTATAGTACAACTGTGTAAATTTTCAAAAAGATCGGTTCAGCCGTTTCGGAGTCTATAGGTAACGGACACACACACATACACACACACAAAGTTCCATATATAAATAAGTTTAGATTTCCAGCATTCATTGACAACTGATTTTACGTAACGGTTCAGTATTCTTTTTGTTTCTAACAAAATTTTCCTGTTTCTTAATACTTTGGTTATAATTTGGAAGGCATCATTTGTGCGTCTTTGGATGTCTGTGCCACATTTTCCGTCTGCTGTTTAAAAAAATTCCCAGATACTTAAATTTTTCTACGTTTTTTTATTTTGGCACCTTAAATGTATGATTTGTATGTTGGATTGTTTTTTCTTTCTAACAAGAAGGCATACTACCTCATTGCAGTTGACATTTAGTCCTTTCTTCTTGATTTTCTGCGCTGTCTTCTGTAGAATACTTGCTGTTTCGTTTGTGTATCTGCTGGCAACATTGTGTGATCTGAATATCATATGGTGGTACGATTATGGCAGTTAATAAAGACTGTTGGGTGTCGGTATAGTATATCTTTTGAATGTGGCCTATGAAATTTTTTCTGTCACTGGTATAGTATTTGGCCTATCTTTTGAATGAAGGCTATGAAGTTCCATCACTGGTATAGTATATGGCCTGTCTTTTGAATGTAGCCTATGATATTTTGTCACTGGTATAGTATGTGGCCTATCTTTTGAATGTGGCCTTTGGAATTCTGTCACTGGTATAGTATGTGGCCTATCTTTTGAATGTGGCCTTTGGAATTCTGTCACTGGTATAGTATGTGGCCTAACTTTTGATTGTGTTCTATAAAATTCTGTCACTGGTATAGTATGTAGCTTATCTTTTGAATGTGGGCTATGAAATTCCATCACTGGTAGAGTTTGTGGCCTATCTTTTGAATGTGGCCTATGAAATTCTATCACTGATTTGGTGTGTAGCCTTCCTTACAAAACATATTATAAGGAAGTATTATAACTGTCTGGGCAAGGCTAGGGAAAATAATTACTTTCAATAAATAGCCTAATACATATATCTATAAATATATTCTTACTGAGTTGGGACACATTAAAACCGGGTAGGCTATATACTATATTGGCAACAAATCTTGATAAGACTTCGAATGATGGCAGTCGATAAGTTGGATAAGTCCGGTGAAAAAAGACATTTTAAACTTATACCTCTTTTTACCTTTGTCTGCCCAGTCAGTCGTGTCTCTTTCAAGACATGATCGCCCAAGCGTGTATCACGTATGGCACTTCAACTGACTGATATTCACTGAATTCATTTTCTGTCCTTATTAGGATGGTTTGATAGTACAATAGCTTTTGAATTATTCTAATGTCCCTCTAAAATATGGCACTGTTAGCTATCAATTCCAATAGTTCTTTGCGACGTGTTTTATAAAACGCTTTTGCATCTATATATATAAAAGGCAAGATGTCTGTCTGTCTGTCTGTCTGTCTGTCTGTCTGTCCTTTATACAAATTTACAAATTGTATCCGATTCTCACGGAACTTAATACAAACATTCTTTAGGCTTCCGGTCAGATCATGGTCTACTTACTTTTTGCCGATTTCCCCCCGATATCAGAAATTGATACCCCGATATCCGATCAAGTCTGATCAAAATCAGGATTTCAGCCCTTTTATCGTGGTTCTTGCTGCAGAAATTGCTCTAACGTGGTAAAATTATAGTTTTTAGTCTAAAACATTAGTAGATCGTCTCGGACGATTCATTCTCCCCGAGATCAGAAATCTATATCCCCGATATTCTATCGAATCTGATCAAAAACTGATATTCAGCCATAAATATGGCTCATTTTCTCCAATTTTACTCTCGATGGTTTCGATAAGTTTTCATGGACTTAGGTTAGTTTATCTTTGGCTGACTTATTTGACTCCGATATTGGAAATCGATACCACGATATCCTATCGGGTCTGATCAAAATCAGGTTTTTGGCTCTTTTATTTTGTTTTTTGCTTCAGGTTTTGTTCTAACTAGGTATAGTTGTCGTTCTTAGTCTCAGCCATGATACCATTTACTCAGAGGACTTATTCAGCCTTCAAAATTCAGTTTGTGACGGAAAATTTATTTGACATCGATACCAGAAATCAAAATTTGACTTACATCCATTCACTTTAGTAAGTTCTACGGCTTCGAGATCAACCTTTCATTAACCTACGTTTTTCGTGCCAACGTTTAAAGAGTCTGAGCTCCAGGACCATGGATTAGTTTTAAAGCTTTCATTACACCCGATCAACGCCGGGTTATACTGCTAGTAATCTATAAAACCTAGGTCTTTGTTTTATTGCATTTGTATTTCCATTTCTGGTTTCAATTTAATCATAAATATCGAATTATTTTACAGAGTGGGGAAAAGTTCTATTTCTGGTCGAGTTCAGCAGTGCGTTCTATACATCTGAATTCGGATGATATGCTTTGATATATAGTTCATTAGGCTGATTGTTTAATGACGTTTAATGTAAAAAATTCGTAAAGAATGTCATCATTAGCGAAAAAGAAACATTTAAAGTATTTGTTTAATAAACTCAACCTGCCTTTAATCTGTTGTATCTAGGAATGAAGAGATACTCAGAGAAATGTAGATAAACTACTTTATTACCAGAGTTGTACAACCAAGAGGTATATACAATATTTAGTCTATCGCAGTAGTAGGTGTTATTTCACGAAGTCCGAGATGATGACAACCACCCCCGTGCTAAGCCCACATTGTCTTTTATACATCAGGGCGACCGGATGTCAATGGTACGAGCTACGACGCAACAAATTCGAAACACATTTCTCAAGTAAAATTATCCCCAAATAATTATTATACAGCCTTTTAGTATTTGCTGTGTTACTATAGATAAAATTAATAATTCATATTATGCAGATAATAGATAAAAGCTAACTCAAGATGTGACAAGGTTTAGATTTTAGCGACAGATGAATCATTCATCTTGGAGTCTGTTCCACAATGAAACTGCTTAAAGGAAGAAGCTGCCTGAGTGATTTGCTAAGCGAAGATTATACGTGGAACGAAGAGAAAAGTATGCATAATCCAGTCAGGATCGAAATCACACCACAGTCGTAATTGATCTAGGTCTGACCTGCTGAAGCTAATGGCTCAGATTATAAAGGTCTAAACTGGTACAAATAATTGCCTAATTCTAAAGGGCTGAAATTGTGGAACTATTAGCCAAGATGTAAAGATCCGGGTTGATGAAATGAATAGTTCCAGATTTAATGGTCGGATATGGGGAAAGCCAGGATATAAAGAACTGGTAAAAACTAAAACTAAATGCTGAACAGGTGGAATCAATGCCTTCGGTGTAAAAGACTGAACTGGTGAAATTAAGATGTAAATGTGCAGAGAGGTATGTGGGCTGGGGTAAGAAATAACTTGTGGATTTTTATTTATTTATTTTTTTTTAATCATTTCACCCCGAGCAAGGCGGAAACGCCACTGATGTGCAGGGGGTTACATAAATGTAAAAAGATTAATTAGAAAAGAGTGAGGAGTACAAACTAGTTAGAAAGGAACAATAGAAAGCAGGTGCGATGACAGATACATAGGTGGAGAGAAAGGGAAGGTTATACAGGGGTGGGGAGAGAGCTAGAGTCCAGTGGTTAGTAGATGAGTATTAACATTGCATTTAAATTTCTGGAGGTTTTAGCCGCCAGGAAAGCAAGAATACGGGAGCGAGTTCCACAGGCGGGAAGTGCAAGAGAAGAAGCTGCAGGAGTAGAATTGTCGTCTGCATTTGGCTAACCTGACTGTGAATGGGTGGGACCCAGTTGCCAGTCTGGTTGCACGAGTAAACACCTGTTGAGGAGGCATCAGTGACTTAAGCTCGTCCGAGCAATGCTTCCAAAGTTAGCATGGATCAATCTAGTCTCCCTGAAAGCAAAACACTGCGCCTCCTCGTGTTAATTCTCACAACAGAACTCAAGTGAAATGACTACATTGAATCCATTACTAAATCCGCTGCTAAGAAGGTCGGTTCTCTGTGCAGGGACCGGAAGTTTTTCCCGTCTGAAACAATCTTGCACATATATAAATCTACCATTGAATCTGCATTGAATACTGCAGCCATATCTGGGCGGGTGCCCTTCCTATTCACCTCGGGTTTCTTGACAAAATCCAACGGAGAATCTATAATGTGATCGATCCCGACTTGGCAGCTCGGATACAGTCACTTTCTCAATGTGGCTTCCCTGTGTCTCTTCTACAAATACATTCACGGCTTCTGCTTCGATGAACTTAGCTCTCTGGTTCCCCCTATGTATGAATTTGCTCGTGTCACAAGATTAACAATTAGTTCCTAACCTTTTACTGTGAAACCAATAAAATGTAAACACAAATTCTACTCCAGCAGCTTCTATTCACGCAGTTCCTGCCTGTGGAATTCCCTTCCGTTTACTTGTTTTCCCGACAGCTACAATCTCCAGGAGTTTAAATATAAAATCAGTAGTCAACTCTTATCTCACTAACTTGCATCCTCTCTCTCACGGTCCTTTCCCTGTTCACTTCACTCTCACCAGTAGTCTCATCCTTGTCTTACCCACTTCCTGAAAACCCATGTAACCTGTCAATCTTTCTTGTAACTTTCCTCCTATGTAACCCCCTGCGTACCAGTGGAAGTAGACTAACTTTCTTGGTGCGATATGATTAAAAAGAAAAAATAAATAAATTAAAGGTCCAGATGTAAAAATCTGGACAGATGGCCTAGATGTAAATTTCCAGAATGATCAAACAGCACAGATATAAATGTCAGTAAAACTAATGGCCCCGATGTAAATATTTAAACTGGCAAAATTAATGGTTGAGAAGTAAATTTCCGAACTTGTGAAACGAATTTCCTAATTGTAAAGACTCGACTGGTGAAACGAATGGCCCAGATGTAAAGATCTGGGCTGATCAAAGTAATAGATGTGATGCTGGACTGGTGAAACTAATGGCCCAGATGTAAAAGTCTGTACTGCCAGACTAATGTCATAGAGGAAAATATCTGAAATTATGAAAATAATGACCAAAAGCGAATGATCTGAAGTGTTGAATCTAATGTCCGTGATGTAAAGGTTGGTTGGTTGGTTTATTTAAGCAGCATATCAACCTTCATTACGTCATTTAATGCTGAAAACCGTTTTGATTTGTTTTATTTAGTTTATTAGTTTTATATTCAAAAAAGTTTTGTTGGTAACTTTTTTTTTTATTCAAAAGAGTTTTGTTGGTAAGGTTTTTTTATTCAAAAAAGTTTTGTTGGTAACGTTTTTTATGCAAAAATCTTTTGTTTGTAACGTTTTTTATTTAAAAGAGTTTTGTTGGTAACATTTTTCATTCAAAGAAGTTTTGTTGAATACTTTTATAGGATTTTGACCCCAGTTTTGGGGGCCAACTATTTACACATATCTGGGACCCTAACAGGTGCTACCACTCCGGGTCAGGGTGGACCTGGGAACAACAGCAATTAAGAGGTGGTTCCATGCTCCTCACAATCTCCCAATTAGAGGCTTTGCTGCCGGATGCAGTTTACCGTCATGTCCAGGACCAGTAATGTAAAGGTCTGGCTACGGAAATTAAAGCCTTATATGTAAATGTTTGAAATTATAAAACTAATTGCCCAGATGTAAAGGTCTGATCAGATTAAACTAATTGCCCAGATGTAAAGGTCTGATCAGATTAAACTAATTGCCCAGATGTAAAGGTCTGAACTGAACAAGCTAATGTGAAAGATGTCAATGTCTGAACAAATTAAGCGAATGAGCCAAATGTAAAGGTCTGATATGATTAAACTTATGGTCCAGATCGGTCATCCTTTGTCCTAGATAGCACCCACTACACTCCTCCAGTATTAACTGTGCATTTGGAACCCTGGCCCAATTTGTAGCGAAATTCATAATCTTGTCAAATAGCTGAATACTTGATGCTTCGCCAGGGCTACCAAGGGTGTTTTTATTGTGACACCAACACTACATGGGTTGCCTCCATCCAGTTATTTAACCCATAACTGCAAGGAAATGACGGATTAATACCTTTCCCTTAGTGCTTAAGTGAATGCAGGGTACTCAACTGGAATTCGAACTCGGCTCACCGATTTCTCCTTCCAAGCCGACACCCACTGCACCACAACGCACATCCGTCACTGAACGCTTACAGCGCCTGGTATTTCTAAACGATCACCCATCTAAGTACTGACCAGGCTCACGTTGCTTAACTTCGGTGATCGAACGAGAACTGGTCTATTCAACGTGACATGCCGTAATGGGCCAGATATCAGGTCCGAACTAATTAAGTTAATGCTCCAGAAGTAAATGTCAGAACTGATTAAGCTAAGGGTCAGATGTACAGGTCTAAACTGATTAAGTTAATCGACCAGATGTAAAGGTTTGAACAGATTAAGGTAATCGGCCAGATGTAAAGGTCTGATCTCGTGAAACTAATAGACTAATTGAAAATATCTGAACTTGTTAAATTAAGGACCCTGGTGTCAAAGTTTTACTGGTGTACTTCATGGCTTACATGGATAGATCTGAACTGGTGAAACTATGTCTAACCATTTGCCATAGAAAAATAGTAGCGATGTTAAATGTCGTCTGTACTATAAGGTTTTAATTAATTAATTGCGGATTTTAACTCTAATTTTATCTTGTATAGATAAATCTTGCTAGTAGGCATCAGGTACTTAATGTAGCATCATAGAATAAACGAGAAAAATAATTTCAAATAAAATATAAAGGAAATGAAGCGCTCTTACCTGCGAGAAGAAGGAGAGAAAAGATAAGGATTTTCATCTTCGAAGCTTTTCGTGTTACGCTCAAAGGTAGAGTAGTGATTGCACGTTAATAACGTCGGTTTATATAGACATGTGCGAGGGAACAGGTATAATTACGAATCTTGGGAAAATCTGAGTAGTTCCAGGTGTTTGTAAAATCCCCTTTCTATTAAATATGCAAAGGAATATAATATGTAGAGATTAATGCTATGAATTCCTGTATAATCAATACAATGGATCCTTATATATATATATATAATCTAACTCGGCATTTAAATCTAAACACAAGGATTTAACATTCATAGCCTGTAAACAAGTTCAAGAGTAAATCAATGCCAGGACTAATTAAACAAACAAACAAACAAACAAAAGAAAAGAAAACTGTGTTATCTTAGAGGACACTAACGAGTGAATCGTAATCCATAAAAATATTTATGTCAAAGTAGTCTTGTTCAACCACAAGTGAACTTCCACTATATTTTTTTATTTTTTTTAAAATCATTTCACCCCAAGCAAGGCATTCCACTGCCACTATTGCGCATAGGGCTACAGAGGAGGAGTGGTCAGAAGGAAGGTGATAGATGGTTAAGGATACCGACGATGAGGGTTGGGCAGATGGGAAGAGTGCCTGATATAAGAGTGTCGAGTGCCTGATATGCGTACTTGGTGATGGTCGGTCGCATATCAGCAGTAGACCTGGTAAAGCGGAAACCATACTGCTTGCCAAAGATCGGAATATATATTAATCATCTGACTCCAAGTAAGGTATTTTACTGCCACTGTCACGCACGGGGTTAGATAGGGGAAAGTGATGAGAAAGAGTGGTTAGTTATAGGAAATATCAGGAGAAGATTAATAAACGGATGAGAATGCCGAGGATGTGGGCAGAGGAGATGAAAAAAAAGCTTGTGAGAATGGATGCGAGTTAGTGTGGTTGAGGTTGACATAAGGATGTTCCAAAAACTGATGATGGCAACTCCATTGTTGAAACACTCAAATATACAGCTAAACTAGCACTAGCAACATCAACAGAAACAAAGGATTTATTGTTCGATACGAGTCAAACTTGAATATTTTGAGAGTAAGCAAAATCTGTTTGACAAAGACTTCCAAGATTAGAAACATACTATCTCTGAGAAATTAAACAATGAACTACTTTTCAATGTACTTGAGAGAACGAAAATGAAAGGCTGGAGCTATTGTCATCAGGAGGAACTAGATCTTACACTGGAAATAAAATAATTTATCTGTTTCATATCTGAATACAAAATGTAAATCTTAAAGACGTCTTGAATGATGAAGACAAAATGAGAAATAGATTTTAACCTTTAAAATGTAAACTATAAAATATATAATTTCAGTGCTCAATGTCTGAATACAAAATGTAAACCTTAAAGACGTCTTGAATGATGAAGACAAAATGAGAAATAGATTTCACCGTTAAAATATAAACTATAAAAAATATAATTTCAGTGCTCAATGTCTGAATGCAAAATGTAAACGTTAAAGACGTCTTGAATGATGAAGACAAAATGAGAAATAGATTTCACCGTTAGAATATAAACTAGAATATATATAATTTCAGTGCTGAATGTCTGAATACAAAATGTAAATCTTAAAGACGTCTTGAATGATGAAGACAAAATGAGAAATAGATTTCACCGTTAAAATATAAACTAGAAAATATATAATTTCAGTATTCCATGTCTGAATACAAAATGTAAATCTTAAAGACGTCTTGAATGATGAAGACAAAATGAGAAATAGATTTTACCGTTAAAATATAAACTAGAAAATATATAATTTCACTGCTCAATGTCTGAATACAAAATGTAAATCTTAAAGACGTCTTGAATGATGAAGACAAAATAAGACATTTTGCCATCAAACTATAAACTGTAGAATATATAATTTCACTGCTCAATGTCTGAATGCAAAATGTACATGTCTATATTACTTAGATGAGATAGTATGTACACTATTTACATCATTCGGTCTATTGTCATCATCTTTGTTGCCATTTGTACGACGTTCCGGTCGTTGTACGCTCCAGTCTTCTTCCGGTAGTAGGAATTTCGAACCGAACTCTTTATTAATCATGACTACCAAAGACGCTTCGCACAAAGGAATTAGAAAGATATACCCCAGTGATCGTAATAAAGAGTTCAGTTCAAAATTCTGAAGAAGGCCGGAGCGTACAACTGCTGAAACGTCGTACAAGTGACAACAAAGATGAGGACAATAGTCCGAATAATGTATATGACGTCTAAGACAAACTGAGAAAGGGTTTTCACCGACAAAATATAAATGCAGTCAAGAAGATTGACATCTAAGTTACAAGGCGGTTGGTACTTATATTAGATTGTTATATACATCTTGTACGTTACTTATAATTTAATACTTATTATTCATGAATATTTCCCGCCATGGTTTAGGATCTCCTGTCAACGAAACACTAGCTGTTCAATGTCTCGATGAGAGAAATTATTAGATTTTAACTCGAAATATATATGTGTCATCACTCATTGGGTTAGAATAAACCCAGCTCCGATGACTGAGAACATTATAACGGTGTTCTCAAAAAAGAACTTTGAAGTTAGCATGAACCAGCTCAGATAAAGTGACAAGTTCATTGCACGAAAACTATATATATATATATATATATATATTGGCAAATAATTTCATGCATATATATATATATATATATATATATATATATATATATATATATATATGCAATTGTTTGTTTGAACATTATTTTTGATCGATACTCGTATTTAAGTAGATATTCTGTTTTATAATCAAACAGTATTATATATATATTTATTTCTACCGGCCTGATTATTTACGATAAATCTTTGTTACGAAAATGTGTGTCATTCGGAAGGGGTTTCGTAACAAAAATTTATCGTAAATAATCAGGCCGGTAGCAATAAATATATATACTGTTTCATTATAAACAGAATTTCTACTAAAATACGAGTATCGATCAAAAATAATGTTCAAACAAATAATTTCCAATTGTCGGTTTGTTGATAACCATTTCGTTAATCTTCGTAATATATGTATGTATATATATATATATATATATATATATATATATATATATATATATATATTCATAATCATCCGCTGACAGATCTGGTTTGCTTTATCACAGCTCATCAGTATGGTTAGACATCCGATTGCTTTTTTTTACCAAGGATTGAAACCCGACCGAATTGTCGTCAGTCGGCGATTCTACCCCTGAGCTATGGGCGCTCAGTAGAAGGAGGCAGACTTTCATATATATATATATATATATATATTCTGTTTTTATTTCTTCTGTTTCTTATCAATAATACTAATATGCAAATGTTGAAATAACCATTTTCTCGTCAGTCATAATATATTAATTACTTTCATGTACTTCTTAATATTATTTGTTATTACGCCTTGAAAACTACTATTCTTTATCTAACTAGACGATTTATGATGATGGGCCATTCCATTATTGAGAGTGCTGCAGAGGTGTCAGCCACTCTACAACAGCTTACTAATATCATTTTTAATTATTTTTGTTATTTTCATTATAGTCAGGTGGTTCCATAAATTTGTTCTGTTTTATTATTTACTTTCGTTATAATTAGTTTGTCGCATGAATTCGTTCTTTTGTATCATGAATCTTTCATTAATATTCCCCATTATTGTTTAAGGCTCTTGCCAGCGACCTCCTAACTGTCCAATGCAAGGAAGATAAAAAAATTAGGTCTTGACTCGAAAAATTTATCAAGTCTTATTTTAAACTCATCGTTGTTGAAAGTATCACCCTTGAAATTGTTCGAAAGCGATTGGAAAAAGGTTTTAGTCTCTGCTTTTAATAATATATAAATGTTAATATTACCATTTCTTAGTCAAAATGTATTAATCACATTTATGTTCTAATATTGTATCACCAAAGTGGATACGATACACAGGTGAAGTGTTCTGTGGTAATGTTCAACACCATATCCGGTGCTAAACGGATATGCACAGAACAGTACAATAGAGAAGAGTGGTTTAGATCGCAATAGTCTACGAAGTAATCAGTTTGATTATTTCTCGAATGACACTTGGATATTACGTCTTGAATGCTAGTATCCTTTATTTAAATAGACTATTAAAGAACACGGGCCATTCTATCATTGAGGGTGCTGCAGGGGTGTCAGCCACTCTACAACAGCTTATTAATATAATTTCTATTTTTATCATTTTCATTATAATCAACTTGTTACATATTGATATTACCATTTCGTAGTCAGTCATAATATAATTATTATTTTCTTGTTCTTCTTAATATTTTTTGTTATCACTTTTACTTATATTTTCATTATAATTAGTTTGTTACATAAATTCGTCCTTTTGTATCATAAATCATTCAACAACATTACCGGTCACAGTTTACGACCACTTGCCAACAATCCACGAACCATCCAAAGCTTCGACGATATAAACCATTAAGTTTTGACTTGAAAAATACATTCATGCTATTAATTCATCATTGTTGAAAGTAACACCTTTGAAATTGTTCAAAAGATACCGAAAATGGTATTAGTCTCTGCTATTACCAATATGTAAATGCTAATATTGTCATTTCTTAGTCATATTATATTAATCAATTTCATGTGCTTATACTGCATCGTCGAGGTGAATACTATGCACAGGGAAAGTGTTCTGCGGTATTGTTCAGCACAATATCCGGTGCTAAACGGATATACACCGAACAGTACAATAGTTACAATGAAAGACAAGAAAGAACTTTCAAGACAGAGAGGTTCTGGTTTAGATTGCAATAGTCTCCGAAGTAATCAGTCTGATATTACGCCTTGAATGCTAGTATCCTTTATTTAAATAGACTATTAAAGACCATGAGTTATTCTATCATTCAGAGTGTTGCAAGGGTGTCAGCCACTCTACAACAGCTTATTAATATAATTTCTATTTTTGTTTTTTATTATTATAATCAGCTTGTTACATAAATTCGTCCATTTTTATAATTTATTTTCATTATAATTAGTTTGTTACATAAATTCGTCATTTTGTATCATGAATCATTCATTAATATTCCCTATCATTTTTTAACACCTCCTGTCAACGACCCACTAACCGTCAAATGCATGGACGATAACAAAAATTAGTTCCTGACTCGAAAATTTTATCAAGTCTTGTTTTAAACTCTTCATCGTTGTTGAAGATAATGACCGTTGAAATTGTTCGAAAGTGACCGAAAAACGTGGTAGTCTTTGCTATTACTAATATGTAAATGTTGATATTACCATTTCATAGTCAGTCATAATATAATTATTACTTTCTTGTGCTTATTAATATTTTTTCTTAACACTTTTAATTATATTTTTGTTATAATTAGTTTGTGACATAAACTCGTCCTTTTGTGACCGTAGAAAGGTGGTAGTCTGAAGAGGCTAAATGGGGAGAATATAGTGGGCGTGGCAGGACTTTCCAACCGAGCTGTTTCTTTGTATCTACTAGTAGTCTAGTAGAGGGCAGGTAAGCCGGCGCTAATGAACGAACTCTGAAGTTTCTTTCTCGCGCTCATTGCCTATGGCTCTTGTTTTTGCCCATTGAGTGGAAGATAACTGGCGAAACGACCATCTGGGGCAGCCATCTTCTGAGCCACTTCCTTAACGGTCTGGTGGAGTTCTACTTTCATCAGAGCGTGCAATTTCACCCTCAGACCTGTTTTGCACTTCTCTATAAAATTTGGTTTCGATCGTTCTATGTGTGACTGTTTTAGAGAGTTTGACAGACTGACGGAAGTCACACGATTTTATGCATAAATTTATTTTAATACTTAGTATTTGTTAGTCGTTGTGATGAATCATGAAATAATATTCCTCGTCATTGTTTACGACCGCCTGTCAACGATCCATTAAATGCCTGGACGATAGAAATCAATAGATTTTGACTAAAAAATCATCAAGTCTTGTTTTAAACTCTACATCGTTATTAAAGGTAACAGCCGTGAAATTGTTCGAAAGCGGTCGAAATAAGGTAGTAGTCTGAAGAGTATAAATGAGGAGAATATGGTGGGCGTGACAGAACTTCCCAACGGCGCTCTTTCTTTTTATCTACTAGTAGCCTGGTGGAGGGCAAGTAAGCCGGCGGTAATGAACGAACTCTGAAGTTTCTTTCTCGAGCTCATTCCCTATGGCTCTTGTCTTTGCCCACTGAGTGAAGATAACTGGCGAAACGACCATCTGGGGCAGCCATCTTCTGAGCCACTTCCTTAACGGTCTGGCGGATTCCTACCTTCATCAGAGCGTGCAATTTCACCCTGGTACCTGTTTTGCACTCTTCCATAAAATTTGGTTTCGATCATTCAATGTATGGCTATTTTAGAGTGCTTGACGGACGGGCGGACGGACGGACGGACGGAAGTCACACAATGCATGAATTTATTCTAACACTTAGTATTTGTTAGTCTTTGTGATGAATCATTAAATAATATTCCTCGTCATTGTTTACGACAGCCTGTCAACGACCCACTAAATGCCTGGACGATAGAAATCATCAGATTTTGACACGAACATTCAGCAAGTCTTCTTTTAAACTCTACATCGTTATTGAAGGTAACAGCCGTGAAATTGTTCGAAAACGACGGAAATAAGGCGGTAATCTGAAGGGGCTTAATCAGGAGAATATGTTGGGCGTGGCAGAACTTCTCGGGCGAATGCTGTCATTGTATCCACGACTATCTTAGTGGCGGGTGAGTAAACCAGCGTTAATGGGGGAGCGTTGGAGATTGTTTCTGTCTCTCAGTTAATGTGACACTGCTCCTTAACTATTGAGTGAAGATGACGTAACCTAGCATCTTCTGGGTCAATTCTCACTCAGTCTGGGAAGGAAGGTTCTACTTTTATCAGCGCAGGCAGTTGTTCCCCCTTACCTGCTTGCACATCTCCCCACAAATTTGGTTTCGATCGTTCAATATATGGGTAGTTTAGAAGGTGTGACTTTTTCGGTCACTTTCGAATAATTTTCACGATGTGCGTTGTGGTGCAGGGGATATCGGATCGGAATGAGAAATCGGAGAGCCGAGTTCGAATTCCAGTTGAATTTGTTGCATTCACTTACGCTCAAATACCCTTGGGAGAGGTGCAGTGGATATCGGCTCGGAACGAGAAATCGGAGAACCGAGTTCGAATTCCAGTTTAATTCGTTGCATTCACTTAGGCGCAGGAAAAGGTATTTATCCACCTCTTGCCATCAGTTATGGGTCAAATAACAGGACAGATTGGGTCTTGTAACCTTTGTTGGCAACCAGTCTACCGCAGAAAGCAATGGCAACCTACTGCGGGATAATCTTCTGCCCAGTCAGTTATGTCACTTTTGAGATTTAATCGACCAAGCGTGTTTCACGGATAGCACTTAACTGACTGAATATAAGTGTTGGAATAATGATTAAGGCTTTTACTGCTGATTAAGTGGGGGATCGGTTTTCTATTGTTATGAAGTAATAAACTGATCTCCGATTAATGACTACGTAATAATATAATACATCGATTTTCTCTATAGCTATGAGTCAAATAACAGGAGAGATTGGGTTCTATAGCCTTGGCTGGCAACCAGTCTACCGCAAAAAGTATTGGTAATCTACTGCGGGATAATCTTCTGCCCATTCATTCATGTCACTTTCGCGACTTGTATAACGTTTGACACTTAACTGATTGACTGAATATATTTTCTTTTTAATCGTATCACCCCAAGCAAGGCGAAAACGCCACCGATGCGCAGGGGGGCTACGTAAAAGTGAAAAGATTGGAAAAAATAAAAACCGGAAACCACATCCTAAACAGGAAACAAGGGATGAGCCTCTTCACCTGTTCAATAGACGTGGGTGGAGTGTGAACCGGGCTATAGTTTAGTCTATCTACTCCAATTGAAAAAAAAATAAAATAAAATAAAATAAAAAGAGTGAAAAGAATGAAAAGATTGGAAAAGAGAAAAACCGGAAACCACATCCTAAACAGGAAACAAGGGATGAGCCTCTTCACCTGTTCAATAATAGCTGGAATCATGATTAAGTCTTTTACTGGTCATAAAGTTGGGGAGAGAAGGATCGGAATACTGGTGTGAAGACGGTAACGAGAGAAGAAGAAGAAAGGAAAAGAACAAGATACACAGGGTGACGGGAAAAAGAACGAGAGAAGGACTGGTGTGAAGTTGATAAGAGATGGGAATTAACATTGCATTCCTGGATGTTGTAGCCATAAGGGAAGTAAATATACGGAAGAGAGTTCCACAGGCGGGAAGTGCGAGAAAAGAAGCTGTTGGAGTAGAAGTGAGGGCTGCATTTGATTGATTTAACTGTAAAAGGATGGGTCATTGTTGCCAGTCTGCTTGCTTAAGTAAATCTTTAAAACAGGAACAATAATTTCCATGTCTTTTTGTTGGTATTGAAATCATCTCTGTAGGCAGCACAAATATTTCGAGCAATTTTGTGATTTTGATTAAAATGAAGAGAAAAAGATGTTGATGATTCTCTTTCTTACTTGCTTAGCATTTCATCTCAAAGGAATCTAATCTGAAATAAAATTTCAATAAAGGTAGACAAAGATTTCACGGGATGACCACAGTTACTACGAATTAAAAGATACTATAGAATATAGGGATGTGCGTTGTGGTGCATTGGATATCGGTGCGAAACGAGAAATCGGGGAGCCGAGTTCGAATTCCAGTTGAATTCACTGCATTCACTTAACGCGCAAATACCCTTGGGAAAGGTATTAATCCATATCTTCCATTCAGTTATGGGTTAAATAACAGGACAGATTGGGTTCTATAGGCTTGACTGGCAACCAATCTACCGCAGAAAGCAATGGCAACCTACTGCCAAACTACTTAGAATCATTATTAAGGCTTCTACTGATGATTAAGTGGGGGATCGGTTTTATATTGTTCTGAAGTAATAAACTAATCCCCGATTAATTACTACGTAATAATATAATACATCGCTTTTCCTTATAGGTGTGAGTCAAATAACAGGATACATTAGGTTCTATAGCCTTGGCTGGCAACCAGTCTACCGCAGAAAGCAATGGCAACCGACTGTGGGATAATCTTCTGCCCAGTCAGTCATGTCTCTTTCGAGACATGATCGCCCAAGTGTGTTTCACATATGGCACTTAACTGGCTGATAGAATATTATCTTTAAAGATCGTTCTCAGAGCATCAGACACAAACATTTGTAGTCTGAAGAGGCTCAGTCAGAAGAGGTGGAGCGTTTTCTTTGTAGCTTGGTGTCAAGCGGCTATGGAGGATCACTAAAGTTTTTCTTCAGTTGGTCAATGAGTTTTACACCGATGCGCCATGTTTCTGAATCGTATCTTTTAGTTGAAGATAGCAAGTCACATAAAGATGAAAAATTGCCATCTGAGAATATTCCCTGACAGTTTGTATCGCTTCTTTCTCTTCTGCGACTGCAATTGGTTCTCCTCAAACTGAAGAGTTCGTCTAGAATGTGGGTGTCAGTGAGTTCAAATCTTTGAAACAGGAAAACAATTTCTTGTTATTCTGTTATTATTGAAAGCATTTCTGTACACAGGACAAATCTCTCTAGCGGCTTTGTCAGCTATGTGACCAAGATTAATAGCAAAGAGAAAGAAATGTTGTGCATGCATAGAAATTTATTAATAGAAAAGAATAATATGAATTGGTAGAATATAAACGTTCAGTAGGAGATAGTAATAAGAAGTTAAGTTAAAAGAGTTCATCACAGTAACTTGTATGTATGTATGTATGTATGTATGTATGTCTGAGCGTTATCGTTGGTTAGGAATGTCTTTGAAGTATTTGCTCAGTCTTAAAGTGTTCCGTTCGGTTATCAAGTATGAAAAGAGACAATCGGGTGAACGATGAAGAGGAAGGAGGTGAGAAAGAAAGATAGAGGTAATAATAATGATAATCGCTTGAAGTTTTTCAAGGGATATGTAAATTAGGCCGGTCATCTTTTCTCTGGCGACAGGCGAATTTCTCCGTCTTTTATTTCGTTTGTGGCGCACGAAAAAGTCACTTAAAAATTCACTCCCAGGTGTGATTCTGGTCTTTCCATTGGCGACGAACGAACCTCGCGTTGGCTCACGAAATGATCCATAAAAGAAATTGTTTCTGATAATTGAAGATTATTTGAATTTTGTTTTTTAAAGGTTTCCTAGTCTTCTATTGGCTAAGAAACCTCTCGTATCAAGCGTAGCTAGTAGGCATAAAGTTAAGGGTTATCACGTGTATAAAATCAAACTCTAACTGGTATCAATAAATTTCGACTAAAAATTAACAGCTAAATGATAAAGGAATAGTTTACTACCTTATTAAGGGAGTTTACATCTACTTTTATGACGACATTTGCTAACGAACTCGTTACGTTAAGAAGTCAAATTTGATTATGTTATTCTTATATCTTAATTTCTTCTACTAAGCACAAGAATCAGTGTCTGTTAGGGCCTAAAAATTTAAATATGTTATTTTTATGACAGCATGTGGTCATTGATTCACTTTTTAAGTAAGTGTAGTAGATTAGAGTTATTTGCAAATATGTATAAAATTATGTTACGGAAATTAATGAAGATTAACGAAACTTGTTTATAAGCAACCGACAATTTGAAATGAATTGTTTGAACATTATTTTTGATCGATACTCGTATTTAAGTAGATAATTTCTTTTTAATTAAACAGTATTATATATTTATATCTACCGGCCTGATTATTCAAGATAAATATTTCTTACGAAAATATACGAATCCTGCCCAATGACACACTTTAAATTTATCGTAAATAATCAGGCCGGTAGAAATAAATATATAATACTATTTGCTTATAAACAGAATATCTACTTAAATACGAATATATATCAAAAATAATGTTCAAACAAATCATTTTAAATTCTCGGTTGTTTATAACCAGTTTCGTTAAGCTTCGTGAAATGTTACGGAAATTAACGAAGAATCCTGCCAAATGACATACATTTTCGTAACAAAGATTTATCGTAAATAATCAGGCCGGTAGCAATAAATATATAATACTGTTTGATTATAAACAGAATATCTACTTAAATACGAGTATCGATCAAAAATAATGTTCAAACAAATCATTTCATGTAAAAATATATAAATAATTTTAAGCTACTTCATAAAAAAAGTGAAAATATGCACTATTTACATTATTCGGACTATTATCCTCATTTTTAGCCATTTGCATGACGTTTCAGCTGTTGTACACTCCGACCTTCATCAGGTGTTATGAATTTCGAACCTAACCTTTTTTTTTACAATCACTGGTCTATATCTGATATGTCCCGGAAGGGGATATATATATATATATATATATATATATATATATATATATATATCAGTCGAGGTAGTTAAGTGGTTTTGTCAAATGTACCGGGTTGTGTGTGGCGCAGTGGATATCGGCTCGGGACGAGAAATCGGGGAGCCGAGTTCGAATTCCAGTTGAATTCCTTGCATTCACTTACGCGCAAATACCCTTGGGAAAGGTATTAATCCGTCTCTTCCCTCCAGTTATGGGTTAAATAATAGGACAGATTGGGTTCTATAGCCTTGGTCAGCAACCAGTCTACCGCAGAAAGCAATAGCAACCTAATGCGGGATAATCTTCTGCCCAGTCATGTCTCTTTCGAGAGATGATCGCCCAAGCGTGTATCACGTATGGCACTTAACTGACTGACCGCGTAGAACAATCTAGTACGTAGACGTAATGTACGCTACTCGTCGTATGCAGTATTCTGAAACGTAGGCGTAGTCAATAATCGTAAACCTCTAGTGGTAGATTTCTAGTGGAAGACCTATAGACCTCTGGATCTCTTGACGTCAATGACTTAGTCTATATTTATGGCTGACACCAGCCAATCACATTTTCGTGAGGAGGAACCAAGGTGCATACATATTCATTACATCAATATAATTCTCATTCCTTGAGTGAAACCTCTTTTGGTAGTCATGAGTTATCTCATCTCTCTCTCTCTTTAACTCTCCAACTTACTTGATCACATGACCATCTGGATATAGATGTTGGTTAGTTCCAGTGACGTGACTCAAATAGTCGTGAGTTCAATATCAGCAGTGGTAAACAAGTAACTTAGAGGGTTAGATAACACTTGATTACTGTTGTGGACCTGGGGTTAGATCCAATGAATACACAACGCAAAGTAATACGGTAGAAAACGCAATATATTGAAGATAAATATATAGAGAGGTTAGTAGAACGTCGTACAATACGGTTAGTTGAATACGAGAAAATAGTAAATAATACGAGACGTGAGACTAGGCAATGTTATCCTCAGGACTAGATCGCTGGGATACACTAACGCTGTAATGCATTATTTAGCTGTCCCTCCCAGTAAGGGCAACATATGACACATGGTCAGTTTATAACTGGACTTTCCGGGCTATATGGCCCGGCCAAAAAATGTCTGTCTAATATTCCCCACTCGTGCTTCTACCCTTCGGCGGAACCACGACTGGGTTATTGCTCTCTGCTCGGAAGCAGAGAGCGCCCTCCACCCGAAGAAAGAGAGCTGACAGATAACACTGTAATGCATTATTTAGCTGTCCCTCCCAGTAAGAGCAACATATGACACATGGTCAATTTATAACTGGGCTTTCCGGGCTATATGGCCCGGCCAAAAAATGTCTGTCTAATATTCTCCTGTCGTACTTCTACCCTTCGGCGGAACCACGACTGGGTTACTGCTCTCTGCTCGGACGCAGAGAGCGCCCTCCACTCGAAGGCAGAGTGCTGACAGATAACACTGTAATGCTCTGTAGTCCAGTAATGACTACTACTATATATAGTTTTAGGAAGAGTTCATATTAGTGTAAACAGGGAAGGTGCTCCAACACCCCCTCCCAAGTTTTTTTTTTTTTTTTTTTTTTTTACTTAGAATGTCCTTTTAATATTTCTTCCTTTTTGGATCAGTAATTAACTACTCAGTTGGTTACTTTTTCTTTTAGACCTCCTCTGTTGAGGTTCCACCTGGGGCATTTACATATCAAATGTGTCGTAGATGGTGTCTAACGCCTCGTCCTCCTGAGGCGTGTTGATTTTGTCTTCCGTTAGCCTTTTTCGTACTTGATTTATATGCCGCTTGTGGGCAAACCTAGGTCCGTCGATCATATAGATCATATTTCCAATCCGTCTTTTGATGACGCCTGGTTCCCAGAATAACATGTTACTTTTGTAATTTTTGAAATAAACATTTTCGTTTTGACTAAATGTTCGCTTTCGTGTGTTGATTGCTAGTACGTGATCTTTTTGATTTGGAATTAATTTGTCGAATACTGATCTCACTTTCCGAGCAAACATCGATTCGGCGGGTGACAGTGTCGATGGTGCTGATTTTTTTGGTGTTATTCTGTGCAACTGTAAAAGTTTTCTCGTTGGAGTACCCGACACCTTTTTTAAAGCTCTCTTTAGGGTGTCTACAAAGCGCTCTGCCAGGCCATTTGACCTTGGATGATATTGAGGAGTTTTAATATGTTCAACCTTAAATATCAAGCAGAATTCTTTGAATTCTTCCGAAGTTAACTGAGTCGCGTTGTCGCTCACTAGACAGTTGACAAAGCTGAAACGAGCGAATTACTCAAGTAAATGGTTTATTGTGTTTCTTGTCGTTGATCTCTTGCATTGAAACACTTCAGGCTACTTCGAATAACTATCCACAACTACCAAATAGTTTAGTCCATCAAGCGTAGTCAATATGCATCCTTGACCAGGGTCGATCCGTTTTCGACCAAGGTTTGTGTGCTATTGGAAGTGGTTTAGCTGCTAGGGCGCAGGCCTTGCATTTATCCACCATGTTCACAATATGCGTGTTCATTTTCGGCCAAAAAACGTAACTCCTCATTAAGCTCTTTATTCGGTTCCTACCAGAAAGTCCTGTATGGAGATCTTTTAATATCCTTTTATGTAAAGTGTTTGGTACGACTATCCTATCACTGTACAGTAGTATATTATCGCATATGGAGAAGCTTTCTGTAATATTTTGGTCTTTTTCAGCGATTTTTGCTTTCGTCTCTTTTATGAATTCATCTTTTATAGCTTCGTATTTGATTTCTTTTAATGATACGGGCAGCTCTCTAATTGTGTTACACAGTGTATTTTCTAATTCTCCTTCAGATCTTAGTGCAGCAATAACGGAGTCTTCAAGCGGTTCTATTTGTTGAGGAATCAGTCTCGATAGACCATCCCAATTTTGCTAGAAGGTAAATATTGCAATTTAAAATTGTAATTTAATAAAATAGTACCCCACCTCGACAGTCGGTTTGCGGTGTACGTGGGTAAACCCTTTTTAACCATATATTGTAAGTAATGGTTTGTGGTCTGTCTGAAGGGTGGAGAACCTTCCGTGAATATATCTGTGAAATTTAGTTACGGCAAATATGATGCTTAAAGCTTCTTTCTCTATCTGAGAGTTGCTTCGCTCAGCTGGAAGCAGTGATCTGCTAGTGTGGACGATCAGCTTTAGTGCTCCGTCTTCCATCTTATGTAATATGCACGCTCCGATCCCGTGCGAACTTGCGTCGCTGGCTATCAGTATCTCCAATTTTGGATCATAATGTGTCAGAAATAAATCGGACGTCAATATTTTTTAATGCTTTCAAATGTCTGCTGGCATTCGTTTGACCAAACCCAGACCTTATTCTTTCTTTGTAGTTCATTAAGGATTGCTCGAAGATTGTGTAAATTCGGTATGAAATCTTGGTAGTAGCTGACTAGTCCCAGAAAACTGTAGCGAGGTTTTTCCACATCTGGGTCGTAATTAAAGTTTTCATTTAAGATCCAAGTTGTATTTTGTGCGAATGTATTTTCGTTTTCTTCATTTTGACCCTTTGAGAGTATAGCTTGTCGGATTAATTCTTGTGTCTTCTGTTCTTGTTCATTGTTTCCCTCGTCAGCTTTCTGTTGCTGATATATATATATATATATATATATATATATATATATATATATATATATATCGTTGTAAGAATTCTTTCTTCATTCTGTATTAACTCATATATATACGTTGTAGGTGTTCTTGTAAAAATTCGATCGCCATTTTTTGCTGTTTGCTTTTGTAATTGTAATTGTTTTTTTCTCATTACGTTGTTGTCGCTCCATTAAGTTTTTGGAATTCGAGCTGTATTTTCTCATTTCGTTTGTGGTGATACTGACCGAGCAAAACGAGACCGGACGTTTGCTCTATAACAACCAGAAAGCGAATGAATAACAATCATCTCCGCGCAGGTGAATTCGCGCAGATGTTCCGGTTGAAAAATAAAAATTAATCAAATATCAAATTTCCATTTCGCGAGCCTAGGCGAATTTTATTTACCAGCCAATGAGAAGCCCGGAATCAAATACAAGCGTGAAATTCAAAACGAGCTTTTCATCCAAAAGGCAGGTATAAAAAGCATCGTCAGACAGAAAGAGATAAGGACTCACAGGCTAGAGTAACCCAGTGCCTCCCCTTGACTTAAGTCTAGCGGCTACTATGCTGGCCTCTTTCCTTCTCCCTGTCACAAAAGCACTTATTTACCTCAGGATTGACCTCTTAATTGACATTCCACACAAAACCAACTTATTGACTTACTGACCTTAGAAGTGGCAACTTCAAAATGAACATTTTTCCACATTACTAAGCCTTTTATCTCTTTCAGGATTATTATTTTCCATGAACATTCTAACCTCCGTTGGAACTTTATTTCAAGTATTGTTTTGATTGTAAAACATTAATTGATATGTTTATATATATATAAATGTTATTTTATACTCAAATTGCCTTTCTTGATTTATAATCATTTTATGACTTATAGTGAGCTATCTTCCACAAGGCCAAATTCCGTTAACCTGCAACGGTATACAATTACCCTTCACTAGAACGGAATCTTACAACAACTAGAAAAGAATAAATAAGATACCCGCTATACGTTCTTGTTGGCTCATCTAGAGTTTCACCAGTTCTACTATCGTTGCTTTGAAATCTTTCATTTTACCGGAGGAGGAAAAAAAATTACTGTTTTACCTCTGGGTATAAATTCTGTTTATCGTATTTTGCCTCCGTATAAGACTCGTTACAGTCGTAGTAGGATTCTTTTTTCCGCCACTGCAGTGATTAGTAATTTCTCGTCACTGTTTGTGGTCGACCATATGTATAGTTCTATTTGAATCCTTTCTTGTGACTGCTGTTTTTCCCGTAAGTACTTTTTTTTCTGTTTGGAACCTCGTCGCCACTGTTGTGGTGGCGACTGACTTAAGAACCTATTTTTACCTCTACATGACTGTTCGTAATCTTCGTCGCCACTGTTGTGGATTTGGGGTAAATCCAATAAATACACAACGCAAAGTAATACGGTAGGAAAACGGAATATATTGAAGAGAAATATATACAGAGATGGTTGGTATAACCTCGTACAATACGGTTAGTCGAATAAGAGAGAATACTTGATAATACGAGACGTGAGACTTGACAATGTTACCCTCAGGACTATTCGCTGGAATACACTAACACTGTAATCCTCTGTAGTCCAGTAATGACTACTACTATATATAGTCTTAGGAAGTGTCCATATTAGTGTAAACAAGGAAGGTGCCCCAACAAAAGGGGCTTTGCGCAAGGAATGAGAATGATATACCCCAGTAATTTTAATAAAATATTTGGTTCGAAATTCCTAGCACCTGAAGAAGGCCGGAGCGTACAAAAGCCGAAACGTCGTACAAATAGCAACAAAGATGAGGACAATAATGTGAATAATGTAAATAGTGCAAATACTACCTCATCTCAGAAATATATATATATATATATATATATATATATATATATAGAGAGAGAGAGAGAGAGAGAGTGCGAAGCATAAATTATAGTCTAAATTACGCAAAAGTGAAAATAATACTAGCGTCTCATTTTAAGAGAAAAATATCTTGCAATACTAAAGAAAAAAATCCATATATATATATATATATATATATATATTATAAATTATATTTCAGAACATGTACATAATTTTTCTATATATATCTACGACAAAGGTACGTTTGTTTTGACATTGAAACTTCAATGTCTCATCAGGCGGTGTGTAATGAAAAGCCTCTTTTCTTCTTCTATATATTATATATCGATCACTGTTTTAAATTAATGTTTTGGACGTTGTAAGAATTCTTTCTTCATTCTGTATTAACTCGTATATATATATATATGACTATTCTACGCTCTCACAGCCTGACTGAACACTCTGGAAGAATAGTAGACTTTGAAAAAACAGCACCTACGCATCGTTCGTTAACTAATGAATTAGAACACTCTCAGTTACTGACGTGGTATAACACGTGCAAAATGTTTCCCTTCTACCGAGTACCCATCGCTGAGAGGTTGAATCACCAATTGATGTCAAACATTCTGGTTTCTATGCTGGATAAAAAACAATCGAATGAGCTGTGATACAGCGAAACAGATCTGTCTGCGGGCGACTATACAAATAATTATGATTATTATTATAGATCCAAGGATAATATCTACCTGTTATTTCAGATTTGAATAAAAATAAATTTCACTCTGGAACTTTTCTTTTATTAACATTGTTAAGCAGATATTTTTAAGAAATTATTTCATAAAGAAGGACTAAGGCTCACGCTAAGTGTAAGCGAATGTTATTATTGGATGTGCATGTGAATGAACACGTGGTCGAAAATTGTTTGTTTGATCTGCGGACAATGGGAGAAAATGGCTTTGAACTTGTTAGTCGACGGCAGGATTTCGTTTGAACACATGCTTTTATTCGAAGAAACATAACGGAAACAATAAATATTCGCTTTCTTTTGTACGATAGGATACAAGTTATAATAATAATAATAATAATAATAATAATAATAATAATAATAATAATAGGAGAAGAAGAACAAGAAGAATGATGATGATTATGATGAAGGAAAACAACAACACCAACAACAGTAATTGTAGACGAAATACTATGAGGTTAAAATTAAAGAACGGAATCCTAGTTCGGTATTTCTGCTCAACTTTTTCAGTCTGTATTACCGAACTGGTATGTTGATTTCCGCTTTTTATTTTAATTTTTTATTTTAATTTTAATTTTTGTCTGTTTAATTTTTGTTTTTAATTTGTCTGAATTTTTTAACAGGGGCAGTATTCTGCTATTGTAAATAATTTTTGCGTTTAAATCTCGTTTCGACGTAAATGGTGAATGCTTTCATAGTGGTTTCACTGCTTGAAGGAATTCTTTAAGCGTAGGGTGGGTGTAGCATTGGTCATTATAAACCCCTCTTCGCAGCGGGCCATCCTTCCTTTCTCTCTCTCTCTCTCTCTCTCTCTCTCTCTCTCTCTCCCGACTTCAACTAACCGAAGATTGCGGATAACATCAGAAAATTCTCTGGAAAAATTTAAGAACGGAATCCTAGTTCGGTATTTCTGCTCAACTTTTTCAGTCTGTCTTACCTAACTGGTATGTTGATTTCCGCTTTTTATTTTAATTTTTTTATTTTAATTTTAATTTTTGTCTGTTTAATTTTTGTCTTTAATTTGTCTGAACTTTTTAACAGCGGCAGTATTCTGCTATTGTAAATAATTTTTACGTTTAAATCTCGTTTCGACTTATACTAAGTTAAAACTTTATTTTTTTTTATTATTGGAGTAGATAGTACCCACCATCACCTGGTCTTACACTCTACCCCGTTCCTTTGAACAGGAGTAGAGGTGATCGCCTTGTTTCTTGCTTAAAAAGGGGTTTCCGGTACATTTTCCTTCGACTTCGGTCGTGGTTCCCAATCTTCTCACTTTCTTCTTTGTTTATCTTTTTTTTCAATTAGAGTAGATAGACTGAACTATCGCCCGGTTCACACTCCACTCACGTCTGTTGAACAGGTGTAGAGGCTCATCCCTTGTTCCCTGTTAAGGATGTGGTTTCCGGCTTTCTCTTTTCCAATCTTTTCACTTTTCTTTTCTCTTTTTTTAATTTTTTTTTTCAATTAGAGTAGATAGACTGAACTATCGCCCGGTTCACACTCCACCCACGTCTATTGAACAGGTGTAGAGGCTCATCCCTTGTTCCCTGTTAAGGATGTGGTTTCCGGCTTTCTCTTTTCCAATCTTTTCACTTTTCTTTTCTCTTTTGTTAATTTTCTTTTTCAATTAGAGTAGATAGACTGAACTATCGCCCGGTTCACACTCCACTCACGTCTGTTGAACAGGTGTGGAGGCTCATCCCTTGTTCCCTGTTTAGGACGTGGATTCCGGCTTTCTCTTTTCCCATCTTTTCACTTTTCTTTTCTCTTTTTTTAATTTTTTTTTTCAATTAGAGTAGATAGACTGAACTATCGCCCGGTTCACACTCCACTCACGTCTGTTGAACAGGTGTAGAGGCTCATCCCTTGTTCCCTGTTTAGGACGTGGATTCCGGCTTTCTCTTTTCCAATCTTTTCACTTTTCTTTTCTCTTTTTTAATTTTTTTTTTCAATTGGAGTAGATAGACTGAACTATCGCCCGGTTCACACTCCACTCACGTCGGTTGAACAGGTGTAGAGGCTCATCCCTTGTTCCCTGTTTAGGACGTGGATTCCGGCTTTCTCTTTTCCAATCTTTTCACTTTTCTTTTCTCTTTTTTTAATTTTTTTTTCAATTAGAGTAGATAGACTGAACTATCGCCCGGTTCACACTCCACTCACGTCTGTTGAACAGGTGTGGAGGCTCATCCCTTGTTCCCTGTTTAGGACGTGGATTCCGGCTTTCTCTTTTCCAATCTTTTCACTTTTCTTTTCTCTTTTTTTAATTTTTTTTTTTCAATTAGAGTAGATAGACTGAACTATCGCCCGGTTCACACTCCACCCACGTCTATTGAACAGGTGTAGAGGCTCATCCCTTGTTCCCTGTTAAGGATGTGGTTTCCGGCTTTCTCTTTTCCAATCTTTTCACTTTTCTTTTCTCTTTTGTTAATTTTTTTTTTCAATTGGAGTAGATAGACTGAACTATCGCCCGGTTCACACTCCACCCACGTTTATGGAACAGGTGTAGAGGCTCATCCCTTGTTCCCTGCTTAGGACGTGGTTTCCCGCTTTCTCTTTTCCAATCCTTTCACTCTTACGTAGCCCCTTGCATACCAGTGGCCTTACCGCCTTGCTTGGGCTGATGTGATTAAAAAAAATGAATTAGTATGGGAAGAGTTAATAATAACAATAAGAAGAAAAAGAAGTTGATGATGATGCAGAAGAAATCAGAACAACAGCAACAACAAGAGTAGAATATAATTGTAGAAGAAAATATTAAAATTGTAGAAGTGATATGTGAAGAAGAAGAAGAAGAAAACATTAGAAAAAGGAAAAGAAAGATATGAAAAAGATTTTTACAGGTAATAATAATATTAATAATAATAATAATATTAATAATTTTTATGGTGCCCTTTTACGTGGAATGGACACTTCCTCCGTCAGTAATAACTAACCTGAGTGACTTCCCATGGGGCAGATTTGACACAGTCAAGAATCATTCTAGAGGCAGCGTAACTATATCGTTCGGACTTACATTTCTATTATTATATATTTTAATGTATATATTGTTCTGTTATTGTAATACACTGTTTAAACCTACCTTCTTGTTTCCGTGTCTTTCTTCCGGGCTCAAACACGTTACAACAACTCGGCGACGCAGATTAGCTACAACAATAATAATAAAAATTATAAAAAGGAGAAAGAAGAGCAAATAGTCTATAATATGCCTATTGAAGCGGTTACTCAGCTAAATGCCATACGTGATACACGATTGGGCGATCATGTCTCAAAAGAGACATGACTGACTTGGCAGAAGATTATCCCGCAGTAGTTTGCCATTGCTTTCTGGGGTAGACTGGTTTCCAGCCAAGGCTATAGAACCCAATCTGTCCTGTTATTTGACTCATAGCTAGAGGGAGAAGAGATGTTTTATATTATTACATTGTAATTAGAGGGGATCAGTTTATTACTTCATAACAATAGAAAACCGACCCCCAACTTTATGACCAGTAAAAACCTTAATCATGTTTACAACTATTATGTTCAGTCAGTCAGTTAGGTGCCATACGTGATGCACGCTTATGCGATCATGTCTCGAAAGAGGCATGACTGATTGGGCAGAAGATTATCACAAACACTGGTATGAACATCACCCAACACTGGTTTCAGAAATAGAAGATGTCACCATTCTATGGGATTACACCATCTACACAGACAAAAAAATTGTAGCAAATAGGCCGGACATTATTGTTAAAAACCAGAAAGAAAAAACTTGTCTATTAATTGATATGGCTTGCCCAGCGGATTTTAACATAGAAACCAAGGGATTTGAAAAACTGTCAAAATATAAAGACCTGGAAATTGAAATAGAAAAAATGTGGAAATTGAAAACAAGAATCGTGCCAGTGATAGTAAGTGCACTTGGAATGATAAACAATGGAACAAAACAACACACTGAAAGAATCCTTGGAAACCCCAGCTTAAGAAATATAAAAAAAATTGTCTTGTTAAGTACAGCCCACACACGAAGGTGAACTTTGTCTATATAAAGCTAGGGATGTTAGGAAAAGCATGAATTGGAGCCATAACGACACACCACTACCTGCCTTAGGTCTTTCCGTAGACTTGGTAGGTAGTGCGACCATAGCAGAAATCGGAATATGATGAAAAATGACAACATAAAAATAATAATAGACGAAGAAAAGCAAATAGTTTCTAATATGCCTACTACAGCTGCACATAACCTAAAAATAAAAACCAAAACAAATGATCAATTACAGAAATGATGGCAAGATAAACCTCTTCATGGTCAATAATCTGCCGTGTCAAACAAGTTCATATGGACAAACAACATACCAGTCAGTGGTTACATCGTGAGGATTATAAGTTTAAACCGAACATTCTGTTCTTGTTTCACGGTACTAATGTTTGCTAACTAAAAATTATCTCGCAAAAGTACAAAAAAAAAAAAAACTGTGTTAACCCCTGAAATGTAGAAACACCTCCAAGCTGAAGCTTATGAAGATGTATTTGAGTCGATTTTAAAAACGTTTATCTAATGAATGGTTTCAAGCAATAGAAAAGATTAAATATGCTTATTTTATTACCACAGCCCCAAATGCAGATTATCTGATGAATATATAAAAACTAGACTTCCATCTGTCTTGCCTACAAACGTTTTCATGGCAACTCAGCTCTGGTGAGCTTCTTTCCCTGGAACCCCGTTGAGTGTGCATTGCGGTGCAGTCTCGGAACGAGAAATTGGAGAACCAAGATCAAATTCCAGTTGAACTTGTTGCATTCACTTACGCACAAATAACCTGGTCACAATATTAATCCGCCGCTTCTCCCTCAAGCTATGGTTTAAATAACAGGATAAAGTAGGTTCTATAGAATTGGTTGGCGAACCAGTCTACCGCAGAAAGTAATGGCAACCTACTGCGGAAAAATCTTCTGTCTAGTCACCCATGTTTCTTTCAAGACTTGATCGCTCAAGCGTCTATCACGTACAACATTTGACTGACCGACCCCGTCCACGTGAATGTGATCGTTCTACTATACTGACATTTCGGTCCTAAACTTTTACCGTTGAAATAGTCAAATGTAACAGTTACGTTCAGTGATGCAGCCTACGTTGCCTGCGGAAAAATCACATTTATCTTCGAAAAGATATATATATATATATATATACGGATGTGCGTTGCGGTGCAGTGAATATCGGTTCGAAACGAGAAATCGGGGAGTCGAGTTTGAATTCCAGATGAATTCCTTGCTTTCACTTACGCTTAAATACCTTTGGGAAAGGTATTAATCCGTCTCTTCCCTCGATACCATTTACTCAGAGGACTTATTTAGCCTTCAAAATTCAGTTTACAACGAAAAAACTTATTTGATATCGATACCAGGAAATGAAAATTTGACTTACATCCATTCATTTTTCTTTCAGTCTACGGTTCGCTTTAACTGGAAACAACTATTGCTTTTTAGTCTTTCGTGTCAACGTCCAAAGAGTCTGAGCTCCAGGACCATGGATTAGTTTTAAAGCTTTCATTTCACCCGAGCAACGCCTTTGCAAACGAACTAGTTTTGCAGTCAGCACAGATAATATTTGTTTTTAATCATATCACCCCGAGCAAGTCGATAACGCCACTGATGTGCAGGGGGCTACGTAAGTGTGAAAAGATTGGAAAAGAGAAAACCGGAGACCACATCCTAAGCAGGGTACAAGGGCTGAGCCTCTTCATCTGTTCAATAGTCGTAGGTAGAGTGGGAACCGGGCGATAGTTTAGTCTATCTCCTTCAATTGAAAAAAAGGAAAAAGAAAAAAAAAAGAGTGAAAAGATTGGAAAAGAGAAAACTGGAAAGATTTAAGCCAGAAGCCAGAAGATAAAAATAAGAATAAGTAAGAAAAATAAACGAGGCACATTTCATCTATGTTAGAGGAAAACCTAAGAAACCGGTTGAGAATGAAAGAGACCAATTACAAGTGGAAGAAGAAATAAATAATGAGAAACGAATACTAATCGACCAGAAAAGGAGAATAATAATAAGAACAATAGAGAGAAAAAAATAACGATGATATATTCAAATACAGAATAAAAATGAAGAAAGGACGTAAAGAGAATGAAATGAAAAGAAGAATGAAAAAAATTAAGAGAAAAAATAACAAAAGAATATTCCAAGGAATGAAAAAGAAGAACGGAATGAGAAAGAAGAATTTTTTTTTTAATCATATCACCCAAGGAAAGCGGTAATGCCACTGAAGCGCAGGGGGCTACGTAAGAATGAAAAGATTGGAAAAGAGAAAGCCGGGAACCACATCCTAAACAGGAAACAAGGGATGAGCCTCTACACCTGTTCATTAGACGTGGGTGGAATGTGAACCGGGCGATAGTTTAGTCTATCTACTCCAATTGAGGAAAAAAAATGAAAGAAAAGAGTGAAAAGAGGGGAAAAAAGAAAGCCGGAAACCACATCCTAAACAGGAAACAAGGGATGAGCCTCTACACCTGTTCATTAGACGTGGGTGGAATGTGAACCGGGCGATAGTTTAGTCTATCTACTCCAATTGAGGGAAAAAAATGAAAGATAGAGTGAAAAGAGGGGAAAAGAGAAAGCCGGAAACCACATCCTAAACAGGAAACAAGGGATGAGCCTCCACACCTGTCCAATTGACGTGAGTGGAGTGTGAACCGGGCGATAGTTTAGTCTATCTACTCCAATTGAGGAAAAAAATGAAAGAAAAGAGTGAAAAGATGGGCAAAGAGGAAGTCAGAAGAAAAGAGGAAAGAGGAAGACATGTATAAAAAAAAGTGATAGAGAGAAAAAGATGAAAGTCGGAAAGAGAAAGAAAAGTAGAACATGATGTTGGGAAAAAAGAGAAAGAGAAAGAAAAAAAGAGATGAAAAGATATATATATAGATATTTTTATAATCATATCGCCGCAAGCAAGGCATTTTACTGCCACTGTTTTGCAAGTGTGTTACATAGGAGGAAAGTTGTGAGAAAGAGTGACAGTTTATATGGGTGTCAGGAAGTGGGATGACTGTTGCCATAAAGTAAGGGTCAATTTATATATTGATTGTAAAATAAAATTGCTCCCTCACTTTATATTTAGATTATAGTTTTTTGTGTGTTGATAAGTCGTAGAAAACAAATCAGTCAATGAAATACTGATTAGCTACACTTTTAAATTTATTTACATTCTCTGGAATATAAATGTACAGAATTTTTTTTTATATTCATTTCATGAACCTCCGGTGGGCAACCCCGAGGCCACATTATGCTGCAGGATGCGCCAGTCTCCATTCCTCACATGTTGCAAATAGTAACCAACTGATTCTGCACAACCAAAATACCATGGAAAAGAACAAACAAAATACCAAAATCAAACCAGCTACTCGGAAAACGCCCAAACCATTCTGTCTCTCTTTCACTAACATACGCGGTATCCTCACTAACTTTTATAGCGTAGAAGCATTCCTCCAAACTAACTCACCTGATATCTTAGCCCTATATGAAACTAACCTTGAACCGTCTATCCCCTCCTCTGAGTTATATGTTCCTGGTTACCTTCCTCTCTTCAGGAAGGACTCCAACGTCCATATGCATGGGCTTGGTGTATATGTCAGTGAACACCTCCCCCTAGCTAGAGTAACATCTCTCGAATCCTTGGACCAGCCTTTCATGTGCTTCCGTCTCTCACTTCTAAGCTCTGTTAGCTATCTCTTCTTCCTCTACCGCTCCCCCTCCTCCTCTGACTGTTCGGTACTTGACAGCATCGCTGACAATATCGACAAGGCCATTTCTTCGCACCCATCTGCCCATATTTTCGTGTTTGGTAACTTTAACGCCCACCACATTAAGTGACTAGGAAAACTCTGTAACCAATCCTGCTGGTGTCCACACCTTTAATTTTTCGATCTCCCAATCCCTTACGCAAGTGGTGGACTTCCCCACGCGTTTCTCCAATAACCCTAATGGAAGGGACTCGCTACTAGACCTCTGCTTCACTTCCACCCCAAATTCTTGCTCCACCAGACAGCTCTGCCCTCTCGGAAATTCTGTCCACGCCGTAGTTTCTGTCTACATCTCGTTCCACTGCACCCCTACCCAAGAAATCCAGACCAACAGAATATCCTACTGCTATCAAAGAGCAGACTGGGATTCGTTCCGTGACTTCCTCTGCGACGTCCCTTGGGACAATGTTTTTAGTCTTCCCATCAAAGACTGTGCATCAGAGGTCTCTTCCTGGGTTAAGGCTGACATCTATACATTCATCCCTGCCAGGAAATTTCAGCTTAAATCCCATTCGTCTCCCTGGTTCACGCCTGCTTGCTCGGCCGACATTGCCCACCGGAACCACTTCTTCCGGCTTTATCGTAGCCACGTGTCGGACCAAAACAGGCGCCTTTTGGCCTCAGCTCGTAATAAGTGTAAAAAGATACTTAACAAAGGTAAGATGCTGTTTGCTGCCAGGTTGAAGCAGCGCATAGCATCCTCCAAGTTCGGTACCAAAGACTACTGGCCCCTCTGCAAACGCGTGCTTAGCAAGAGTAAGTCCTCAATACCCCCACTAATAAACGAGTTTGAGGTCCTCACCTCCTCAGCGGACAAAGATGAATGCTTTGCCCATAGATTCTCGAACAATTCGTGTCTGGATTTGTCTGGAATCCATACCCCCGATTTCCCATCTAGAACTGAGGCCCAACTGAATGACGTCCACATCACGCCCTCGCTGATTTCTAGCATAAACTCAAAACTGGACCCTCACAAAGAGAGTGGTGGGGATGGAATCCCAGTCATAGTTTTGAAGAATTGTGCCCCTGAACTCTCCTCTATCCTTTCTGAGCTCTACAACCTCTGCCTATCTTCCTCCTGTTTTCCTGCCTGTTGGAAGTCTTCTTCTGTGGTTCCAATATTCAAGAACACCGGTGAACCATCGGACCCCGTAAATTACCGCCCCATCAGCCTTCCCCCGATCTTAGGCAAAGTGTTTGAAGCCATTATGAATGCCGAGGTCGTTCAGCATCTCACAGTCCACGGGCTTCTATCGGACAAACAGTATGGCTTCCGCTTCACCAGATCTACTGCTGATATGCTAACGACCATCACCGAGTATATATACCAGGCTCTCGACAAGAATGGTGAAGCCCGAACCGTCGCCTTCGATATCTCTAAAGCATTCGACAGAGTATGGCATGCCGGCCTTCTACGGAACCTGCGAAGCTATGGCATAACTGGACTTTTGTTGGACTTAATCCGGTCATTCCTCTCTAACCGCTCACTGAAGGTGGTATCAAACTGACATGCCTCCCAGAACAACCCTACAAACGCGGGTGTACCTCAAGGCTCTATCCTTGGTCCTACGCTCTTTCTAATCTATATGAATGATCTCCCCGATGTCATAAGATCACAAGTAGGCATGCATGCCAATATTACCACAGTTTACTCTCGCCTCGATCAAAAATCTGGTGTTAGTGACAAGACGAACCTCGCTGCCGAGCTTGAGAAGGACCTCCAATCCGTGGTGGATTGGGGTAAGAAATGACTCGTAAAATTCAATTCTTCCAAAACGAAGCTGCTATCAATTAACCACCACAGACGACCGCACCTCCCTCCCATTAGCATGGAACAGGCTTGCCTCCCAGAGAGTAAATCACTACCCCTGCTTGGCCTGACACTCTCAGCGAACCTCAAGTGGAACGACTACGTCGCAACCATTGCTAAATCCGCAGCTATGAAAGTCGGCTCTCTGTGCAGGGCACGGAAATTCTTTCCGCTTAAATCTATCTTGCAATTATATAAAGCCACCATCCGCCCGTGTATTGAGTACTGCTGCCACATCTGGTCGGGTGCCCCTTCTATTCTCCTCGGGGTTCTTGACAAAATACAGCGAAGAATCTGTAATGTGATTCATACCGACTTGGCTGACCGCCTGCAGTAATTCTCTCACCGGCGTGACGTGGTTTCCCTGTGCATCTCCTATAAATACTTTCATGGCTTCTGCTCTGACGAACTTAAATAACTGGTGCCCCCTAGATGTGAATTTGCACAAGATACTAGATTGGCAACTAGGTCCCACCCTTTTACAGTGAAACGGATGAAATGTAACCGCAATTTCTACTCCAACAGCTTCTTTCCTCGCACTTCCCGCCTGTGGAATTCCCTACCGCATGCTTGCTTCCCCGACAGCTACAACCTCCAGGAGTTTAAATGTTAGTTAAATAGGCACCTCCTAACACACTAACTCACACCCACTCTTTCCAACTCTCTCCCTATGTACATCCTAAGTCGTCTATCACCCTCCTTCTGACATTTTCTATACCCAATACCTCTATGTAACCCCCTGCGCTATAGTGGCAGTGGAATGCCTTGCTTGGGGTGACACGATTAAAAAAAAAATATCGCCCCAAGCAAGGCATTTTACTGCCACTGTTTTGCAGGTGGTTACATGGGAGGAAAGTTATGAGAAAGAGTGACAGGTTATAAGGGGTTGTCAGGAAGTGGGTAAGAGAAGGATGAGAATACTCCTGAGATAGAAGTGGACGAAGAAAGGAGCATGAGAGAGAGAGACGAGAGAGAGAGAGAAATAAAGAGAGAGAGAGAGAGGATGCAAGTTAGTGTGATAGGAGATGACAACTGGCTTTACATTTAAATTCTTGAAGATTGTAGCTGTCGGGGAAGCAAGTAAACGGATAGGAATTCTATCTATCTATCTATCTATCTATCTATCTATCTATCTATCTATCTATCTATCTATCTCAATCTCTTAATCTATCTATCTATCTATCTATCTATCTATCTATCTATCTTTTTTTACAATCAAATTACCCCAAGCAAGTCATTTTACTGCCACTGTTTTGCAGGAGTTACATAGGAGGAAAATTATGAAAAAAAGTGACAGGATATAGGGGGTGTCAGGAAGTGGGTAAGAGAAGGATGAGATTACTAATGAGAGTGGAGTGGTCGGAGAAAGAAGCATGAGAGGGAGGATGCATGTTAGTGAGATAGGAGATGAGTATTGACTTTACTTTGAAATTCTTGGAGATTTTAGTTGCCTGGGAAGCAAGTAAACGGAAGGGAATTCCACAGGTCGGAGGTGCGAGAAAAGAAACTGATGGAGTAGAATTTGCTTTTACATTTTATTGGTTTCACAGTAAAAGGGTGGGACCTAGTTGCAAGTGGATCGAGGAAATTCGTATATAGGGGGTACCTGTGAGCTAAGTTCATCGGAGCAGAAGCCGTGAAATATAATGAGAAGAAAGTGAAAGAAAGAAAATGAAAGAAAAGATAAATGAAAGAAGAGAAAGAGAACAAAAGAAAAAAACATGTGAAAATGAAAAGAAAAAGTGACGATGAAAAAAAGAACAAAATAAAATTAAAAGAACAGAAAAAAAAAAAATTTTCAAAATGGTGAAAGAGTCTAATATTAAAGAGAATTGGTGATTCAAATTTACAAAATAACCAAATATTAACAAGAGAATGGGCAACAACCAAAGAAAAGAATATAATCCTCTGCTTTACGCTGTCTCTTTTTCCTTCTCTCTGGTCTGTTAGCATCAGGTTCTCCAAGCCCTCTTTCCTCATTGCATGACCCAGGAACTTTAGCTGTCTCTTCCTGATGCTCAGTATTAATTTCCTTTTCGTTTCCATCTTTTCAAAAAAAAAAAAGACAAACCTCGTGTCCTGATAATGCAACGTGAACCTCATTACCCATATCAGTCGTGTCATGCCGTTATGTTCGCTGAAACGCTCCACGGAATCTTTTTTTTCCATATCCACATAGAACTATTTTCAATTACTTCTATTAGGCGTTTTATACGTTTGGCTCGATTACGCCCTATGATTCCTATTTCGCCCAGAAATTGGTACAGAGTCGTCTTCTTCTATGTGTCCTGTTCCTTCAGGACGTAGGTGATCATGGGTTACCACGTTTCCCTATCCCTGGTGGCTCTGAACAAGCCTCCTCCTGTTACACCATGCAGTCCTCGTTCCGTCATCCACCTGATTAGGTCCTTCAAATATGTTATCCGCTGCTTTCCCCTGTCTCTTTTTCCCCTCTATCAGGCCTGTTAGTATCAGATTCTCCAAGCCCTCTTTCCTCATAGCATGTTCCAGGAACTTTAGCTGTCTCTTCCTGATGCTCAGTATTAATTTCCTTTTCGTTTCCATCTTTTCCAAGACCTCATCATTGCTCACATGCTCGATCCATGGTATTCGCAGCATCCTTATGTACAACCACATTTCAGTTGCTTCAAATTTTTTCTTCGTCTTTGAGATTTACGAAAAAAAAGGCAAACCTCGCGTTCTGATAATGCAACGTGAACCTCATTACCCATTCACTATCAATCGTGTCATGCAGTCATGTTCGCTGAAACGCTCCACGGAATCTTTTTTTTTCCATATCCACATAGAACTATTTTCTGTTACTTCTATTAAGCGTTTCATACTATTGGCTTGATTACGCCCTAAGATTCCAATTTGGCCCAGAAATTGGTACAGAGTGCCTGCAACAAACCCCCATGCTCTAATTTCCACTGCCCTAATAATTGCATCATACCCTTCTTTTAGCAACTCTGATTTTAGATTTTCATATTTATTAGTTTTATATTCCATCCAGCTTTCATATGATACTAGTAATTCAACCAGGATGTTTTTATAGCTCACCCTTTATAGAAAAACAATATCTGAAGATATAGAAGAGCAAGACAAGAAAACAGATGATTAAAAGGTCTGAAAAAAATGCCATGAAAAATAAAATGAAGATTATATTCATCTCTTTTAACGAGTCTGCTGCGAATAGATACACCGTTGTGCAAAATAATTGAATCAACTACTTTCGCATCCTTTCTTTCAAGATGCAGTCAGTTTTGCACCCAGTGTGTAATCGATTTCTGCTTTTTCCTCAGATTTGCTGTAGTGTGCAGCAATATGAATCTATTTTCGAGATGTATGATGAAATTTGTTCAGCCTTTAAAAATATTCCGTCATTCGCGACAGCATCAGGTTTTTAGCCCTCCATGACACTATTGTCTTGACTGTAGATTAGTTGTCATAAGGACTGCGATGGGCGCCACTCCAAGGAAGCGTACGAAATGCGTAACGCTGCATGAACACATTGGCAACTCTTATAGAGAGATCGCCAACATTGTTGGTGTCAGACTGTCAACTGTCAGCCGTGTCATCAAGACAAAGAAACAAACTGGATCCATCAGACAAAAACTTAAAAGAAAATGCGGTCGGAAGAAAAAAAAACGCCCCCCCCCGCAAAAAAAAACGACGTAGATGTGATCAAGGAAAGTGTGAAAGATCCTAAGAAAACATTATTCATTTTGTTTATGTTGTGGAGTAGTTTTCGTACTGAAAGTTATAATCGTGCTATGTCAGTTGCTAATCGACTTAACGTACCCAAAATGTTAGGGACTTGGTAATCTTCTACTGAAAGCTGACTCCTTAGTATTCGGCTAACTGCCGACTAATATCAACTGCCTAGTAGTTCTACTAAACTCCAATAGAACTCTAAAGAACTCTCTAGAACTTCTAAGAATTCCTATGAACTTTCCAAGAACTTCTCGAGTTAACTTCATGTTAACTCTTATGAATATAAGGAGGGAGAGTTCATTATCTGAGGAATAGGTGTGTTCCACCATCACAGCTTAAATTGATTTGCACAAGAATATACCTGAAAGAAAAGTGTTAAACGCCATAAAAACTGGTAGATCTAATAAATCTCTAATTAGTTGTGTCTGACGGCGTAAACGTTCCCACCATTTTCGAACTACAACTGCTGACCACTTGGCGGTTGTTAGAAAAACTTTAACTGTGAGTTGTGCTCGGTCACCATGCGTCAGAAACTTATTTCCTAATTTAGTAAAGCCCAGAATTCTATGTGGCGTGGAGCAACTTTTTTCTAGTTTTTGTCCACAGTAAAAACATTTTTGGAGCTGATTATTTCTATTAATATTAGAAATATCTACCATGGTTGAATTTAGGGCCATGTTCTGTTGAGCACATTTTTCCTAAAATCGTTAGGTTTCTCAACCGTGATCCCATTGATTTGTGTGGCATTTGAACCCTTTTTGCTCCACCACACTGGGGTAATTTTGCAGGTGGATATAATTGTGTGTTTATGCTCTTATTTGATTAGGCCAGATGGGTGAGTTTGGTTGGTGTCTGCATGATATGCTTGTACCGGCGATATTTCACACACACACACACACACACACATATATATATATATATATATATATATATATATATATATATATATATATATATATATATATATATGTATATATTTGTGCATTAAGGCAGCAAATTTTCTTTTAGACATACAGATTAAATGAATTGCAAACACTGTCTGCATATTTTTAATGAAATCTGTTCATACTGACGGATAATCTTTCGGTATTATTATTGAAAGATGTCAGAAATGAGCTGTAACGTTGACAGATGATATTATCATTCATTCCTCAAGGTACCCAAGTACTTTCAATCTTTTCTGAGATCATTTTCAAGAGTGTCAGTTATGATAAAAAAAGTAACCGCAAAATTGTGTTACTAAAAATTGCTGTAATTTTTTTCTACTTCAAATGTAACAATTGACAAATTACTAGCATTTATTATAACGTGAAAATTATGCATGTATGTATGTATTTAAATCCGATCAGAATGTGGCATGTAAGTAAAATCACAATGCAGATCCTATTAATATAGTATGAAAACTGATCTAGTCAGAGGGCACAATATAAATAAAATTATCTATTTACAAAGTCAAGTATGTATATTTTCCAAATAAAATTTCGAAAAATACATACATACAAATATATACACACATATATATACACACATATATATGTATCCAAATATATATATATACACACATATATATATATCCACATATATATACATATATATATCCACATATATATACATATATATATACACATATATATGCATATATATACAGATATATATATGCACATATATATATACACATATATATGCATATATATACAGATATATATATGCACATATATATATACATATATATACACACACATATATATACACATATATATATATACATATATATATACATATATATACATATATACATATATATACATATATATATACATACATATAAATACATATATACACATATATATACATATACATATATACATTTACATGTAGATATATACATATATATATATACATATATATATACATATACACATATACATATATATACATATACAGATATATACATATATACATATACATATAGATATACATATATATATACATATACATATACATATATATATATACACACGTATATATACACACATATATATACACACATATATATACTTATTTATACAGATACATATATGTACATATACATACATACATGCATATATATACATACATATATGTATGTATATATATGTATATATATATGTATATATATGTGTATATATATGAAGAATATATATACATATATTCATAAATATATACATATATATACATATATATACCTATATATACATACCTATATATCTAAATACATATATATACATTTATATATACATATATATACATACATACATATATATAATATACATATATATACATACATACATATATATACGTATATATATATATACATATATACATATACATATACAAATATATATATATATACATATATATATACATATACGTATATATACATATATATATATACATACATATATATATACATGCATATATATACATATATATACATTGTGTGTATTTTGGCAGCATTTTTTCATTAATGCAGGTTTCATTGAATAATATAGACAAGTTTTGTCTATTAATTTTGTGTAGGATCCGTTCATACCGTCTGATGTCGTTAAAAGACAACAAAAAATCACAGTATTTGTTGAATTTTTTATCGGGTCTAAGCTTTCGGCTCACATAAACCATTATCAAAGAGTAAATATTAACACACAGTAAACATAGAACATTTAAGCTATTAACAATAAAGATAATTGAATTGAAAATATAAGTCCATCCCTACCGTGATATAATTAGTGCCAACAACGCTGATCAGAATTCCTTAAAACTCCCTAAAATTATTGGTGACTATAAACCTGGTTACATATACGGAACCATAAAAACTCATAAACCTAACTATCCTCTCCGCCCTATCATATCCCAAATTCCTACTCCTGTATACCATTTAACTAAACATATTAACCAGCTCATCACACCCTACCTTCCGAGTAAATACAGCATAAAGTCAACCCTAGAGGCAATCCAAATCCTCAAGAGTGAAAAACCTAATAATGAAATCATAGCTTCACTTGATGTGGAAAACCTTTTTACTAATGTACCCGTCAGTGAAACTATTGATATAATTATAAGAAATGTTTACAGTAATCCTTCATTACCCCCACTCAAAATTAATCACAACATCCTAAGAAAAATTCTACTAGCTTGTACTACTGAAGTGCCTTTTGTTGATCCAAACAACACTATATATATACAACGTGACGGAGTCTCCATGGGTTCAGTGCTTGGACCGATTTTTAGTAATTTCTACATGTCTAACCTTGAAAATACTACCTTTGCAAAATTTACAAAACCATCAATATATCTACGATATGTGGATGATATCCTACTATCAATTAAAAATACTGATGAAATCTTACAACTTCAAAAACTGTTTCAAAATAACTCAGTTTTAAAATTTACTTATGAACTTAGCAAAGATAACAAAATTCCTTTTCTTGATATATTAATTAACACTGACAACAA
>JBBBDQ010001837.1:680000-872500 GCA_037127315.1 Ascarosepion bandense | reverse complement strand
GTCTTGCAATATTTCAAGTGCGGTTTTATTCTTAAAGAGGAAAATAGTTGAAAGAGCGTAATCCGGGAAATATGGTGGCTGTCGAACATTGCTAATGTTGCTCTTCAACCAAAACTGCTGAATAACTCCAGAAAATTATCAACAATATTCTCTATCCTAAAAATAAATACTTAAAAATTGGAAAAATATTTATCAAGCAATAAACTTTTGAATATAGAAAAACGTAAATTTAAATTTCTGTAGCCAAATTATTTTATATAACTATGAGTGATTTTACGTTAGCATTAAGTTTCAAAATTTCCGAAAACCTTTGATTAGTGTGGGTTGTTCATTGTTGCGGAATATTTAGCAGTAATATCAACACAGCTTTCTCTGCCTGCTGGTATGCTGACTACTACAAAATTATACGCATTCATAAACCAACGTAAATGCGTTACACTCTTCTTACGCAAACATTGTTTTTCGATCATACTAAGGCATTTACGTTGGTTGTATCAAAAAGAAAAGCAAACAAAATATTTTTGTGTAAAGGTATTTCTCAAAAATCCTTTGTAATTCGTTTCTTTGAAAACATTTCTCAAGACTTTTCGATTATGCTGTATTTAAAAAGCTTAGCGATGTTAAAATAAGCACATTGAGCTTAATGTTGAAATAAGGACATTTAACAGTAATATTAACACACCTTTCTCTGCCTGCTGGCATGCTGACTACTACAAAATTATACGCATTTATAAACCAAACTAAATACGCTACATTCTCATGCTGTAAACACATTGTGTTTCTTCAATCATACAACGCAATTGTGCCGATTGTATTAAAAAGAAAAGCAAACAAAAATATTTTTGTGTGAAGTTGTTTCGCAAAAATATTAAGATTATCGCAGTGTATCTATTTTTCATCCAAGATTACGATATGATATGATAATTTTTCCTTTTCTGCAGTCGAAGCAGTCGAAGCAGATGTCCACACGTCCAAACAAATACTCAATAATAAATGTATTTAATTTTATAGAGACGTGTTGAATATCGTCTATTTCGTCATTTTCACACGCCTAAGCCACTATATATATATAAACTAGCATCTACGCATCGCTCATTCAGTAATGAATTAGAGTACTCTGGCTACTGGTGTATGATACATCATACGCTAAATAGTCTGCCTTCTTCTACCGAGCGCCCATAGCTCAGAGATAAAATCGCCGACTGACGCCAATTCAGTCGGGTTTCAATCCTGAGTTAAAAGCAATCGGATGTCTTACCGTACTGATGAGCTGTGATACAGCGAAACTTCTGTCTGCTGATGAATATTTACGCTCTCACTCCCTGATTGAGCACTCTGGAAGAATAGTAGATTTGAAAAACTGTAGCTACCTAACATCTACGCATCGCTCATTCAGTAATGAATTAGAGTACTCTGGCTACTGGTGTATGATACATCATACGCTAAATAGCCTGCCTTCTTCTAACGAGCGCCCATAGCTCAGAGATAAAATCGCCGACTGACGCCAATTCAGTCGGGTTTCAATCCTGAGTTAAAAGCAATCAGAGTCTAACCGTACTGATGAGCTGTGATACAGATCTGTCTGCGGATGACTATATATATGTATACTTGACAAAATAATTCTATTTTAATTTGTAAAAACACTACAATGTTTCATTTATGATTTTTGCTCTAATATAATTAAAAATTAATAATCGTTTTACTAAAATAAAACACCCACACAATACTTAATTAGTTTAATTAACTATATATATATATATATATATATATATATATATATATATATATATATACTCTAATATACCATAATTATTTAATCTTAATTATAACATAAACTTTCTATCCCCTTTACTCCTGAAGTTGTTTTAAATAAAAATGTCCAATTTGATGTTAAAAATTATTTACCTATTTAAGTATTGTATGGTCCCACTATGTACCTTACTAAGACAAAATAATTTTCTTGAAAATTTAATACATCACAAATTTTCTTTTATAACTTATACTCCAGCATAATTAAAAAATCATTTTACTAAAATAAATGACTCACACAGTACTTACTAGTTGTTCTTAATACAGTATAACTAACTATACCATAATTATTTAATCCTAATTCTGACCTAAACATTCCGGTCCCTTTACTCATGAGATTGTAGTAAAAAACAATTTTGTTCAATAAAAAAAAACCTCCTGTTAAAAATTGTTGTCTACCCATTTAAAAAATCTAAGCTCCCACTATATCTTATTCAGACAAACTAAAAAGTGACATGTCTAGATCCAAGCCATCCTGCCTGCTTTCATGACCTAAATATTATATCTCTCTGGTTACATAATTCTCATTTTTGATTGAACAGTATTGACACACCTAAAGCATTTTCTCCAACTACCACACCCTAATTTTCTAAATAACCATGAATTCATCTTATATTTTAAAAATAAATCATTTTCACCATTTAATTTAACATAAAAAGTATTGTTCTGAAAAACGAAGATTTTGTGTAGTGATATTATACTTTTATGAACCATTGCATTAACAAAATTACACTAATATATATATATATATATATATATATATATATATATATATATATATATCACAAGGTTCCAAGATGTAACATAAACTTACGTCGGCTCCAACCAGCCAACAGCATCCAACTGTCGGCTAAACTGTGTGTGGGTAATTTAAATGGTCTTCCGATTCTATTCGTTAAGAAGAACTGCTTTCCTCAAGCCACCTCTTTCCAATTGGCCATCGGCTTGTCGCTTGATTCGGCGTAGGTGCTGCATGTAAGAGTTCAATTATAAAATGATGAGATATCGGCGTCTCGTACTGCGCTTAATTTTAATTAAAAGTCTAAATGCATTTATAGCAAAGACAGATAGTCCACATTATGGTGATGGGAAAGTAACTTAAGATTAGCCAACGGATCAGCACAGATAATATTATAGATTATTTTTGTGGTTTTATCAAGGAGCTCAAGATCAATAACCGGGGCACCAGACCATATGTGGCAGCAATATTATATGTATGGACGAAGGGTAGACTCATAAGTATGATAGATTCTGAAAAGAACGATTGTCTCTCACCACACAGTCAAATTATCGTAACAGCTGACCTAGCAAGAGATTCACTATTCCAGCTGAGAACGTTAGGAAAGAAGGCTGTTTTGAAAGGTTTAACAGTGAGATCCGAAAACAAATTGGCATCGACGTAGATCCGTCCTCAAATTTATGAAGCAACTAGCAGTAAACCCCCTCGTTGCTCGAATGTCTCCTCATTTATCTGAAACTAGCAGTATAGCCCGGCGTTGCTCGGGTGTAATGAAAGCTTTAAAACTAATCCATGGTCCTGGATCTCAGACTCTTTGGACGTTGGCACGAAAGACTAAAAAGCAATAGTTGTTTCCAGTTAAAGTGAAACCGTAGACTGAAAGAAAAATGAATGGATGTAAGTCAAATATTGATTTCCTGGTATCAATATCAAATAAGTTTTTTTCGTCGTAAACTGAATTTTGAAGGCTAAATAAGTCCTCTGAGTAAATGGTATCATGGCTGAGACTAAGAACTACAATTATAATTATTTAGAGCCAAACCTGAAGCAAAATCTAAAATAAAGGGCTGAAAAAATACAGACATACAGGCAGATAAAGAGACACACACACAAACATCCTGCCTTATATATATATATTAATTTGTCCATCTCCTGTATATATATGACTAGCAGTATAGCCCGGCGTTGCTCGGGTGTAATGAAAGCTTTAAATCTAATCCATGTTCCTGGAGCTCAGACTCAGCCTAATGAATATTTGTGTGAAGTTTGATGAGAATCGGATAAAAATTGTGGATTTGTATAAAGGACATATAGACAGATAAACAGACACACACAAACATCCTGCCTTTTGTATATATATAAATTATCGATTTTCTGCACTATTGTAAGAACTGCAACCTTGAAACTTCTGAATGTCGTTTCTTATGTCTTTGTCTATGAGTGTATCAAATTTGATTAAAATCGAACCACTCCTTCTATAACCAGATTTTTTCGATTATAGATTTTCGATATTTATCGGAGGTACCTCACCACAAAACTTAACTAAGAACACTCGCAGACGCTTATAGTTCACCTGTGTGAATTTTCAAGAGAATCGGTTCAACCGTTTCGGAGTCTATAGGTAACGGACACACACACACACACACACACACACACACACACACACACACAGACAGACAGACACACACACACACGCACAGACAAAGTTCTATTTATAAATAAGTTTAGATACAGCACCTTGCCCCTCATTACTGGCATCTGCTGCTACAATAATTTTCCTCTTCGGGTTGAAATAAACAAACGATAGGTCTGCTAATAGACCGTTTGTTTTAAGCCTGTTCACATTCTTTCGACCATAACCGCTTTGCGCCCTTTTTCAACAACTCACTGAAAGAGCTCTCATATCATACATTTTCGGGATATAAATACTATAGTAACTTACTAATCCCAAGAACGCCTTGAGTTTAGCCACATCATCAGATGCTGGCATATTTTTATCGTCTCAGCCTTTTCTGGATCCGGTTTTCTACTTTTACTGTCAATGATCTCTTCTAAATATTGTATTTTCTTTATGAAGAACTCACATTTTTTAGCACTATGCTTGAACCCGTATTCTTCAATTCTTTGAAATACTGCTCTAATATGCGTTTTATGTTCGGCCTCCTTTTCACTTTCAATCAAAATATTATCCAAATATGCGATTGCATAATCCACACCAGCAAACATTCTGTCCATTATTTGCTGGAATAGGCTTGGAGCTACCTTCATTCCAAACGGAAGTCGATTTAGTTTAAACACCCCTTTCTGCGTGTTTATTGTTAGGTACTGCGAACATTCTTCACTGATTTTAACCTGAAGGTAAGCTTTCGACAGGTCAAATTTTGAAAACACTCTACCTCCATTTAATTTAGTGAATATATCCTCAAGAAACGGTAGCGGGTACACATGGTCTTTCAAACAGTCATTTAAACCTGTCGAAAAATAGCACACATTCTGATTTATCGGGGTTTTTTTATATATACGGTTAGAGACGCCTAATCTGAGCAATCGACTTTCGAAATTGCGCCTCTTTTTTCCAAACTTTCCAATTCCTAATTTATTGTGTCTAGGGCTAAAAATGGTACATTCCTCTTTGGTCTAAAAATTGGTTTCACATTTCTTTTCAATTCGAAGCTGACTTCTGTTTTTGTGCACAGACCCAATCCTTATGAAAAACAACGCGCGGGAAATCGTATTTCAGATCCATAATAAATCTTTGTTTACTTCGTCTTATTGTCCTCTCTAATGTTAACTTTGTTACAAAAAGCACTTATTGGTAATTTCCATAAGTTGAACAATACGATCCAGTCTAAACCAAAGAGGTTTTCTGGAACAGGGAGCACATAGACTTTCGATTTGTGAATTTTTCCCATGAACAAAATGTTACATTTTAATTCACCTTTGAACTTAAGTCATTTTTGACACTCCCCAAGCAATTTTGTCTGTGTTAGTCAACGGTGGGTAACCAATTTTGTCCATGTTTACTCATATATTACCAAGATATCACTTCCAGAATTGAGTAATAAGTTTACGGTCTCTCCATTTACTTTTACATTGAGGTATTTTTTACCCTCCTCAATTCCATTTTTTAACCAAACTACGTTCGACTTTGCTTTTATTTTTTCTGTTTTGCCCGACAATGTGAATTTCTATGGCCTACACGTCACAATTAAAACATTCTTTATCCCTAAAGAAACAATCTTTCTTTATATGCTGTACTCCAGAGGAGCTGCATATAATTTTTCTTTCTTTATTCTGTTTCCCTTTCTGTTTTCTTAAAGTTTGTACTCACGAAATGCTCTTCTCCTCAATCCGAGTATTATTTTTTTTTATGTTAATAAGTCGCTGACAATCTTCTGTTACATTTTGTAGCGTAATTTTCGGACCCTGTTCCATGATAGTGAGAATTCTTGATCTAATTTTTTTGTCTTTCGGCGTCCTTCGCCCCTGCACAAAAATTAGACACTTGAACATATCGCTTGAAAATTCCTTCACTTTAAACGCCTCACACTGTGCATTAACTATACCTGCATTCGTAACAACATCATCATCCTCTTCTTTTACGATATTTAGACACTTGTATCGTGTATGAAATATACTGTCTCTTTTATCGTATATCTTTGACAACATTTCTACTGTTTCGCTGTACGTAATTTTTCTCGCTTCTTTGGGAGGATTAAATTCGTGTATTTTGTATTTACTCCAGTTCTCAACTTCTGCAGCAATAGAGTGGTTTTTCCTCGTCAGACCATTGTTCCCATCTTTTCCTAAATATTGTTTCGAATCTACGAAAATAAACCGGAAACGTTAAACCACTATCCGGGTCGTATTTTTTTTAATCGTATCACCCCGAGCAAGGCGGTAACGCCACTGATGTGCAGGGGGCTACGTAAGAGTGAAAAGATTGGAAAAGAGAAAGCCGGAAACCACATCCTAAACAGGGAACAAGGGATGAGCCTCTACACCTGTTCAGTAGACGTGGGTGGAGTGTCAAACCGGGCGATAGTTTAGTCTATCTACTCCAATTGTTTAAATTCAGATAGTGAGTTTGCAATTCCTTCCGCAGAAAAAAAAAATCTAGAACCCGATTCTTTTCTTGTCTTTGATAATATATCTTCCAAAAGTAATTTATTATCTTTGCTCGTTGTTTGAATAACTTTTCAAATGTTTTTGTTGCTGCATAAATTGTTCTTGTTGTTGTTGGAATTGTTGCTGAATAAGTTTTTGTTGTTGCTGCTATAAACTGCCTTGTAGCACCTTAATTAATTCAGCAATTTGTTCCATTCTGCCAACGTATCAAATTTAAGTATACAATAAATTTTCTAAGTCCAACAAGAGAGAGAGACACTTTCTTACTTTGTGTCAGCGTTTGCCAAGTTTTTTCTTTTCTAACGTTCCTCGTTAGCAAGTGTTCAAACAAAATATCGTGTCAAAAAGCTTTTCTAACGTTCATTGTTAGTATTTTTTCTTTTGAACTCGTTTCGGATTCTTCGTCGCCAATTGATAGGTCCCAGAAAGGTTGGTTGGTTGGTTGGTTGTTTTGTTTTTATGGCATATCAACCTCGGCGGGTCATTTAATGCCAACTAAACGTTATTTATTTATTGCTGGTAATACCCTTTTTCGTTCAACAATTTATTGTTGTTTTTATATAAGTTTTGTGTCTAGTAATACTTTTTTTCTTTTCGAGTACCAAGATTCATTGGGATTTGTTTTTAAGGGCAGGGTCCCCACAACCTACCCTGTTATTTAACCCATAACTAGAGGGAAGGGACGGATTAATACCTTTCCCAAGGGTACCAGAGCTTAATTGAATGCAGGGTATTCAACTGGAATTCGAACTCGGCTCACCGATTTCTCTTTCCAAGCCGATATCAACTGCACCACAACGCATATCCGTCACTAAATGCACCTGGTATTCCCAAGTGGTCACCCATCTAAATACTGAACAGGCTCAACGTTGCTTAACTTCAGTTATCGAGCGAGAACCGGTGTATTCAACGTGTTATGGCCGTAAGCCTTTCCCGGAAAGGGATATATGTATTATTCGAGGTATTTAAGTGGTTTAGAAAAATGCAACCGGGAGATGTAAAATAGCGTGGAACAACCTTTTAATTGATGTATTTCTCGGGTTCTCTTTGACTCGGTGTCGTAACATCTGTATACATTTTAGAGTAAAATATCAGTAATATATTTTCATAGTTAAAAAAAATCCAGTAATATATTTTAAAAAAATATAATTACCAACAATACTGTTGTATTACCGAGGTAGAATCGATACACAAAGGAAATGTGCTGCGGTATTATTCAGCACAATTTCCGGTGCTAAACGGATATTCACAGAACAGTACAATAGCTACAATAATAGACAAGACGGAGCTTACAACACAGAGAGAAAGGGTTTAGATCGCAATAGTCGCCTAAGCAATCAGTCCGAATATTACTCGAAGGACACTCGAATATTACGCCTCTTACTTAAATACATAATTTTAGACCATGGCCCATTGTATCACTGAGAGTGCTGCAGAGTGGTCAGACACTCTACAACAAATACATTTTTATAAAATAAAGTACTAATGCTCCCAAGAAAATTAAATTTTGGCATTAAATGGCCCATGGCTAAATAAAAAAACGCATATCTATAGTAAAATAATTTGTATTTGAATAGAAAACTCATTTCTAATTTATTTTTTCAGTTAATATCGTTAATATTTATTATGCCAACGTTTGTGCCGCTCAGAACAGAAATCATTTCAAGAATAACCTAAACAATGGCAGCTGTCACAAACTGAAAAGAACGTTTGGACAGACAAGATTATCTGCCTGAAAATAAACATTAGACTGTGGACTTTGACATTCACAGTCTTCCTGTACGCATGCATACTTGAGCTGATTTAAAGGGTAGATTCCAAGCATTAGAAACAAGATATGATAGAACGAAGTTATGTCTTCGTCAGACCGCATCATAAATGTCGCAGTGCGAGAGACCATCAAATAATAAAAAAAAAGTATTTTAAAAGACCTGAATCACTGTCTAGAAATGTGGTTGGGACATACATTAAAACAGTCTTAGCATTATCACCCTTCTGGCCATTCATACATCCTTAGGCAAAAGAGGCGGACAGAGTAAGAAAATGCACTGAAATCATCACTGAGATGACTGGAAGAATATTTACTGTTGTAACCCTGTTTTAAGGGGTCACAAAAGAAAACAAAAACACAGGATTAGTGTAAATAATTTGTATTACAAAATACAGTAAAGGTACAAGATAGCAGCTTGTTCGTCTAGCTGACGAGAAAGCGGTGTTGGATATCACAAAGTCACTCCACGATTGTCTGACTCGTACCAGACTAGTGCTTCCCCGATGACTAATAGTCACATGGTGTATATGCAGGTCGGTTAATCCATTACCACGTTAATGGGTAGGTCCGCCACAACAAGCTAGCGGTGTTGGATATCACAAAGTCACACCACGATTGTCTGACTCGTACCAGACTAGTGCTTCCCCGATGACTAATAGTCACATGGTGTATATGCAGGTCGGTTAATCCATTACAACGTTAATGGGTAGGTCAGCCACAACAAGCAAACGGTGTTGGATATCACAAAGTCACTCCACGATTGTCTGACTCATACCAGACTAGTGCTTCCCCGATGACTACTAGTCACAAGGTGTATATGCAGGTCGGGTTAATCCATTACAACGTTAATGGGTAGGTCAGCCACAACAAGCAAACGGTGTTGGATATCACAAAGTCACTCCACGATTGTCTGACTCATACCAGACTAGTGCTTCCCCGATGACTACTAGTCACAAGGTGTATATGCAGGTCGGGTTAATCCATTACAACGTTAATGGGTAGGTCAGCCACAACAAGCAAACGGTGTTGGATATCACAAAGTCACTCCACGATTGTCTGACTCATACCAGACTAGTGCTTCCCCGATGACTACTAGTCACAAGGTGTATATGCAGGTCGGGTTAATCCATTACAACGTTAATGGGTAGGTCAGCCACAACAAGCAAACGGTGTTGGATATCACAAAGTCACTCCACGATTGTCTGACTCGTACCAGACTAGTGCTTCCCCGATGACTACTAGTCACAAGGTGTATATGCAGGTCAGGTTAATCCATTACCACGTTAATGGGTAGGTCCGCCACAACAAGCAAGCGGTGTTGGATATCACAAAGTCACTCCACGATTCTCTGACTCATACCAGACTAGTGCTTCCCCGATGACTACTAGTCACATGGTATATATGTGCAGGTCGGGTTAATCTATTACCATGTTAATGGGTAGGTCTGCCACTACATTTATCGACTATGGTAATACAGTCGAGACTTGGGAAAGGGGCCAGTCAGCTGCTCAATAGCTCTACAACCAAACATGTCATAGAACTGATAAGTAAATATCTTAAGGATTCAGGCATATTTATATTTTGGTAATATTTAAAAGTATTATATAATGTAATTGGGCGGATATAGTGAGAAAATACACTGAAATCATCATCGAGATGACTGGAAGATTATTTACAAAGACTCATGTGGTAACACAGTCGAGATATGGAAGAGGGGCCAGTCAGCTGCTCAGCAACCCAACGACCAAACAGGGTCATAGAACTGATGAGGAAATATCTTAAGAATTCAGGCATATTTATATTTTGGTAATATTTAAAAGTATTATATAATGTAATTCCACAAAAGTCAATGTAGTTACAAAATATGTAATTTCACTTATTAATATAAATAATGTTTTTGATATTGTGCAATGTAATTCTTTGTGTCTTAAAAACGTAGAATTGATCTGATCGACTCATTTTAAGTGAAATGCAGTCATTGTTATTGTTGTTTGCGCCAAAATAAGCAAAAGCAGAAGAGACGGTCTGAGGAAAAAATGAGCTTATAATGTCAGTGACTGGACTGTAATATCCAGCACTGAGACTAAGATATTGACACTCAACCGAGACATATGGAGAGAGATGGTCAGGAAGCATGATTCTCTGAACACATTCATTGATAATGACGATACTGATGATAGAGAATTGCACCCAAGAAAAAAAACTATATTTAATTTAAGAGATTCTTATGTTTATATATAAAGGCAAGGAGAAAAGAGACGAAACTACATAGAATCAGAAAATCAATAATATTCCTGCATTTTTTGAAAATATCTTTAATTAACACAAAGAAAAAAAGCTATAATCTAATGAAAACATTGATTATTATCAGTAATCATTATATTTAATTATTATAGGTAATTATTATAGGTAATTATTATAGGTAATTATACTTATTTCGTTTATTTCAGGAAAATATTTGTACCGAATAGAACGTAGAAAATGTAGTCTGATAAAATTTGACTCATAGAAATGAATTATAATTTATAACCAATATAAATGCTGTGTTGAGTTTTCATTTGTTAATATGATATTGCTCTAAATAACATCCATTGAGCTTTCTATACAGATTTAACACTTAATATATTATATTAAGTAAATCTTGGAATTATACATATATATATATATATATATATGTATAATTTTAAGATTTACTTAATATAAAATATTAAGTGTTAAATCTGTATATATATATATATATATATATATATATATATATATATTTTAATTCAGATACTTTAATCCAAGTGAAAAAAGCAGGAAGGTAAATCCCAAAAACCCGATCCTAATTAATATTAAAAAATTTATTTTAATATTAAAAAATGATACAGGAAGAGAGCTCCATATAATAAAATATTACAAACCAAATATATATATATATATATATATATAAGAAACAAAAATTCTATATTTTTACAAATCCACTGGTAATATATTTCGCGGCATCCTCCGCACGTGAGACCAAATTCAGACAACAATGATTGGTTCAAATTCATCCAGACAAAGTCATATTAAATAAAAAATTAACGAAGATTTTTTTGTTAATCTAGGCCAAAGACGCTGCCTGAAGCTAAGATCTAATACGTTAAGTTAAAACCCTTTCCCTTTATTCTTTTCTCCTCTTTTTCTTTCTCTTTTCTCTTCTTATTATTTTTTTCTTTTTATTTAACTTGACTTTGAATGAATTCGAACCATTCATTGTTGTATGCATTTGTTCTGACCTGCGGTGGGAGCTGCGAGATATCGCATTACCAATGGAATTGTAAAAATATCTAATTTTTGTTTCTTGATTATAATACTCTGTTAAATTTAACAATAAAATTTAACATTGCTTAATCAGGGTCAACTGGGAATTTATTTCATCCTTTTAAAAATATTTAAAAAATGAAGATGAAAGGTTATGGAAAAGGGGAGAAAAAAAGGGAGAACACGGCACTCGAAAGTAATAATCTGCAGTCCAAGTAGGCAGTCTCCCGGTTTACAGAGAGACGGTCTCCTAAATCTAATGTACAATGATTCTCATGACTGCAAGTGAAATGCAAAGCGTGAACCAGACAAAGTAGAGAGCTGGTTCACACTAAAATCAGCCACACAACTTCTGATATATATATATCCCTCCTATCATGTTCAAAGTGATTGGATTATTTTTTCTTATGTTCCAATAAGATACTCAGTAGTAGGGATATATATATATATATATATATATATATATATATATATATATATATGTGTGTGTGTGTGTGTGTATATATATATATAGTCATCCACAGACAGATCTGTTTCGCTGTATCACAGCTCATCAATACGGTTTGACATACAATTGCTTTTTACCCAGGATAGAAACCCGACCGAACAGGCATCAGTTGGCGACTATACTTCTGAGCTATGGGTGCTCGGTAGAAGGAGGCAGACTTTTAGCGTGTGATATATCAGGTATACAAACGTCAATAGCTGAGATGATTCTAATTCATTACTGAATGAACGATATATATATATATATATATATATATATAAAGTCTGCCTTCTTCTAACGAGCGCCCGTAGCTCAGAGTTAGAATCGCCGACTGACGCCAATTCGATCGGGTTTCAATCCTGGGTAAAAAGCAATAGGCTGTCTAACCGTACTGATGAGCTGTGATACAGCGAATCAGATCTGTCTGCAAATGACTATATATATATATATATACATATATTGCCGTAATTTTAGACGGCATATCGATGTAAATATTTTGCCATCATTTTTGACGGCACGGACCCACTCGTATATAACTAACGAGCAAGACCGTATCTCCAAAACACTCTGCTGTTGTGGAGAGTGTGTGGCGTTACTCTCGTAATCGCTCAACGAACTAATTAATGTCTGCTGATTCAAAAATACCGGTTTACATTTGTTCGCGAATTAAAGGCACCAGATTGTCATGATATCAGTACAACCTCCACAATTCATTTGAAAACTCTAGAACTATTGCAATTCTCTGGATGACCATAAATTAAGAGTTCCTAATGAAGGGAAAGTCTAAGCAGAGCGCATCTTTGAAAGCTGCATTCTTTGTTAAACTTGTCTTTTGTGCCTTTATTTTGCAATCTCTCGTATTTTTATTCTTAGTAATATTGGATTATATTTGATTATTGCATGTCCATAAGTTTTACAAAATTGAAATGCTTTAATTAACTGACGAAAAATAGTTATTTTATATCTCGATGCTTCACCAGTTCCTTCGCTTTTCTGCATCCGGGCGCCAGTTTCAGTCGTTTGCAGACACGAAAAGTAAACATCTTTCTCTCGCTCTTTCTCTCTTACTTTTTCTGATTGAAATAGTATCTTTGTTCAAATATGATATTTCATAAAAGAACCCAACAAAATAAAGAAAATACGAACAATATTTGTATATTTACAGTTTGAAATATGTTTCATATTGCAAGTAATTACAAATATGTTGCTTTTTGTTAAAGATGAAAATTTAATTTTTATTAATCTTCTGTTTATTTAAAATATTCATGGAGGAATCAGATAAAACACGGATAAATAAGACAGTCGGCCGGACGTATTTTTCGGCAAAATTCTACCTGTCTCCACTCTGCCTGCCTGGCTGCCTGCCTGGCTTCCTTCCCTCCTTCCTTTCTTCATAAGTTCATCAGTCTTTGTCTTTCTTTCTTTTTCATCGACTATATTGCGTCTAGGATGTGCGTTGTAGTACAGTGGATATCGGTTCGGAATGAGAAACCGGGGAGCCGAGTTCTAATTCCAGTTGAGTCCATTGTATTCACTTACGCGCAAATACCTTTGGGAAAGGTATTAATCCGTCTCTTCCTTCCAGTTATGGGTTAAATAGCAGGACAGATTGGGTTCTATAGCCTTGGTCGGCAACCAGTCTACTGCAGAAAGCAATGGCAACCTACTGCGGGATAATCTTCTGCCCAGTCAGTCGTGTCTCTTTCGAGACATAATCGCCCAAGCGTGTATCACGTATGGCACTTAACTGATTGACTGAATATAATAGTTGGAATAATGATTAAGGCTTCTACTGGTCATAAAGTGGGGGATCAGTTTATTACTTCATAACAATAGGAAACCGATCCCCCACTAATTACTACATAATGATATAATACATTTCTTTCCCCTCTAGCTATGAGTCAAATTGCAGGACAGATTGGGTTCTATAGCCTTGGTCGGTAACCAGTCTACCGCAGAAAGCAATGGCAACCTACTGCGGGATAATCTTCTGCCCAGTCAGTCGGGTCTCTTTCGAGACATGATCGCCCAAGCGTGTATCACGTATCGCACTTTAACTGACTGATATTGCGTCTGCTTTTCTTCTTATTTTTTCATCACTCGTGTCAGTTCCTTCTGTCTTTCTTTTTCTTTCTTTCTTTCTTTCTTTCTTTCTTCATCTAAAGTAACCACTATAGTATTAATTCCATCTACAGTGTCCCTTTTCATCCCAATGCTTTTTCCCCGCTATCGTGTCTGTTCATTCTTTTTTCTTTCTCCTTCGCTTAATTTTCCCCTTTCCTTATATATATTTATCTATCTTTCTCATTTTTCTTTTTTTCTTTTCATCTAGATATCTGTCTGTCAATCTATCAATCTATCTTTCGTTCGTTCTTTTTCTTTTTCTTTCACGCTTTCTTCCTTTATTCATTCCTTCTTTTATTTATTCCTTCCATTATTTACTCTTTCTTCTTACCCAATATAAAAGTTTATTTCCTTCATTCTATTTGACCGACAAGCTCTTCTACTAACTGATATCAGTTAATCTCTTTCTTTTTCTGCCTTTTTATTCCTCTTTCTTTCTTTCTTTCTTTCTTTCTTTCTTTCTTTCTTTCTAGCTTACTTGTTCCCTTTTTTTGGTTGGTTATTACTTTATTTATTCATGCGATACACAAATGAACTTTCCTTCATTTTTTCTTCCTTTATTCTTTCTTTCTTTCTTTCTTTCAAGCATTTTCTTTCTTTATTTCTTACATTTTCTTTCTTTCTTTCTTTCTTTCTTTCTTTCTAGCTCACTTATTCCATTTCTTTGATTGTTACTTTGTTCATTTATACTATACGCAAATGAGCTTTCTTTCACTTTTCTTTCTTGCTTTCTTTCTTTCTTGCATTTTTTCTTTCTTTCTTTCTTTCTTTCTTTCTTTATTTATTTATTTATTTATTTCTAGCTTGTTCCCTTTCTTTGGTTGGTTATTTCTTTACTCATTTATACGATACACAAATAAGCTTTCCTTCATTTTTCTTCCTTTTTACTTTCTTTCTTTCGTTCTTTTTTCTTACTCTCATTCTTGCATTTGCTCTCTCTCTCTCTTTCTTTCTTTCTAGCTTACTTGTTCCCTTTCTATGATTGGTTGTTTCTTTACTCATTCATACTATAAACAAATGTCCTTTCTTAAATTTTTTCTTTCTTTTTCTTTCTTTCTTTCTTTCTTTCTTTCTTTCTTTCTTTCTTTCTTTCTTTCTTTTCCAATCTTTCATTCCAGCTATTGCGTTGGGTGTTCCTCCTTTTCTTCCATCCTAACAAACGTTGTTTGTTTTTTTCTGCCTCTTTATTTATTCTTTCTCTCCTTCATTTTTTCTGTCTTTCATTCCAGCTTCTTTTCTTCCATACTCCCAACTGCTGATCGCATCTATCTATCTATCTATCTATCTATCTATCTATCTATCTATCTATCTATCTCAGTCTCTTCTATATCTATCTATCTATCTATCTATCTATCTATCTATCTATCTATCTATCTATCTATCTATCTCAGTCTCTTCTATATCTATCTATCTATCTATCTATCTATCTATCTATCTATCTATCTATCTATATCTATCTATCTATCTATCTATCTATCTATCTATCTATCTATTGCGTCTACTTTTTCTTCTTTTCTTGCATCTTGTTCTTTCTTTCTTTCTTTCTTTCTTTCTTTCTTTCTTTCTTTCTCTCCAGCTATTGCGTCTGCTCTTGCTTCTTTTATTTCATTCTACTTCTTTCTCTCTCTCTTTCTTTCTTTCTTTTTTGCTCTTGTACCACTATTTCCTTCTTTTCGGCTATCCAACCTTCAGTTGTTTATTTGTTTCTTTCTTCCTACGTTTTTGTTTTTTCTGTCTTACTGCATTTGATTTGGATACTAACAAAATCTGATTGTTACTGTTTTCTTTCTTTCTTTCCTTCATTTTTCTTTCTTTCCTTCCTTTTTTCATTCTTTTTTCCAGATTAGACTTCACTTCTTCCGTATTTCCCCATCCTACGTACTGTTTTGGCTTGTTTCTTTTATTTTACCTTTTCTTTCTTTCTTTCTTTCTTTCTTTATTTTTTCATTCTTTTTTCCTTTTTCCTTCCTTCATTCTTTTTTCCTTTTTCTTTCCTTTTTTCTTTCTGTCTTTCCTTTTTCTATTACTTTCTCTCTTTCTTTATTTATTTCTTTTTTCGTTTTCATTCTTTTCCATTTTTCCTTCTTTCGTTCATTTATTTTTTTCTTTCCTTTTTGTTTGTTTCTTTCTTTCCTTTTTCGTTTTTCATTCTTTTTCCTTTTTTCCCATTTTCGTTCTTTTTCCTTTTTCTTTCCTCTTTATTTCTTTCCTTTTTTTCTTTCTTTCTTTTTTCCTTTTTCTTTCTTACATTTTTTCTTTCTTTTTTCTTTCTTTCCCTTTTCTTTTCTATTTCTTTCTTTTTTGTTTGTTTGTTTGTTTCTTTCCTTTTTTCTTTCCTTTTATTTGTTCCTTTCCATCTTTTGTGCCTGCACTTCCTTTTTTTCTTCTACTCGAACTGTTTTTTTCTTGTTTGATTCTTTTTCGTTTCTTTCTTTCTCTCTTTCAGACGCTCTTTTATTGCATTTCAAATATTGTGTTAGCTGTTCCCTACTGCCAAAAGAATGATTGCATTCTATTTTTCTTTCATTCTTTCTTTCCGTCTTTTTTTATTCATTTCTTTCTTTCTTTTTCTTTCTTTCTTTCTTGCTTCATTTCTTTCTTTTTTTCCAACTGTGTTTTGTGTCTCTTTTGCTTCATTTCTTTCTTTCTTTCTCCTTTGCTTCATTTCTTTCTTTCTTTCTTTCTTTCTTTCTTTCTTTCTTCCTTCATTTCTTTCTTTCTTTCTCCTTTGCTTCATTTCTTTCTTTCTTTCTTTCTTTCTTCCTTCCTTCATTTCTTACTTTCTTTCTTTCTTCATTTCTTTCTTTTTTTCCTACTGTGTTTTGTGTCTCTTTTGCTTCATTTCTTTCTTTCTTTCTCCTTTGCTTCATTTCTTTCCTTCCTTCTTTCTTTCTTTCTTTCTTTCTTTCTTTCTTTCTCTTTTCTTTCATTTCTTTCTTTCTTTCTTTTTGTCACTTTTGCTTCATTTCTTTCTTTCTTTCTTTCTTTCTTCATTTGTTTCTTTTTTCTTCTTTGTTTCTGTCTTTCTTGCTTCATTTTTTCTTTCTTTTTTTTTCTTTAGCTATTGTCGCATCTCTTCCCACTTTTATTCTATCAAAATAACTAGCTTGCCTGATTATTTTTTCTCTTTCTTTCCTTTTCTCTTTGTTTCTTTCTTTCTTTTATTCAAGCTATTGCGTAAGATCTTCTTTTCTTCTATGACGCCAACAATAATTTACTTGTTTGTTACACGCGTTCTCGCTCTCTTCCTTTCCATTTCATAGACGAGATCTTACATCAGATATAATTCTACCACTTCTATGGCAACGAAAGAACGCATGTAAATTTTATTTGTAATTGTAGATGTTCATACGATATTACGCAGATAAAGTGTAGAAGAATAACAAAGAAATAGGACACAATGTTGGCATATGTAATTATTTATTATGCGAAATATATAATAAACTATAATATAAGCATCATATAACTATTTGTTATGCGAATTATATAATAGACTATAATATAATATAAGCATCATATAATTATTTGTTATGCGAAATATATAATAGACTATAATATAATATAAGCATCATATAATTATTTACTATGCGAAAAATATAATAGACTATAATATAATATAAGCATCATATAATTATTTGTTATGCGAATTATATAATAGACTATAATATAATATAAGCATCATATAATTATTTATTATGCGAACTATATAATAGACTATAATATAATATAAGCATCATATAATTATTTATTATGCGAAATATATAATAGACTATAATATAATATAAGCATCATATAATTATTTATTATGCGAATTATATAATAGACTATAACATAATATAAGCATCATATAATTATTTGTTATGCGAATTATATAATAGACTATAATATAAAAAAGCAGTATATTCACCATATATTTTATATTTTATATATATATATATATATCAAAAGGCAGTATATTCACCATTTTGCATGAACATTTGACAATGAGAAAGATTTGTTTACTGTGGGTGCCGTCTTTGCTAACAGTCGATCGAAGAAAACTACGCTTCGATGATTCAGAGCATTGTGTGCAACTGTTTCAACGCAAAATAAAGGAATTGTCTGTAAATATGTGAAAAGATGGACTCACCATGGACCCACCACTTCATTCCAGAGTCAAATCGGCAGTCAGCTTTGTGGACATCATCAGGTGGAAGCCGTCCAAAGCTGCTAAAGAGGCAAACATCAGCAGGCTCGGTTTTTGAACTCCGTATTTTGAGATGCGCAATGTATTTTATTCATCGATTACCTTGAGAAGGAAAGAATCATCAACATCGAATATTATATAGTGTTATTGGTGAGTTTGAAGGTAGAAATCGTAAAAAAAAAACGGCCATAAATGAAGATTGCAAAACTACATGAATTTCACTTCGAATTGCTTATGCATCAACCTTATTCTCCAGATCTGGCCTCCAGAGACTACTGGCTGCTTGCAAACCTCAAACAAATGCTCCAGGGAAAGAGATTTGGCTCCAGTGCTAAGAACAAGAAATCAGTGAGCCGAGTTCGAATTCCAGCTGAATTCATTGCATTCACTTACGAGCAAAAACCCTTAGAAAGGGTATTAATCCGTCTATTCCTTCCAGTTATGGGCTAAATAACAGGACAGATCGGGTTTTATAGCCTAGGTCGGCAACCAGTCTACCGCAGAATGTAATGGATAATCTTCTGCCCAGTCAGTCATGTCTCTTTCGAGACATGATCGCCCAAGCGTGTATAACGTATGGCACTTAATTGACTGACTAAAGGAGTGATATCGAACACAGAGGCGTATTTTGAGGCCAATGACAAGTCGTTCTACAAAAAAGGCATCGAATTGTTAGCGAAGCGTTGGAATCAGTGTATCTCCCTAGAAGGAAACTATGTTGATGAATAAAGTCGAATTTTGTCTAAAAGTTGTTTTTTTTATTAGTCATGGCCGGGATTTATTTAGTGATGTGTTAGAATTTAGGAATTAGGTTTATTATTAATTATTACATTTTTAATTATTACTTAGAACACGTGAAAAATACTTTAGTTGTTCACATGTTCTAAAGTAATAATTAATAATAAATATTCATTGGTCTATTTTTATGTTGAGCACTGTTTTAAATTAGTGTTTTGACCATTGCAATTTTATTCTTCGTTCTTATTCATTTGTATATATATCTAAACTTATTTACAAATGGAACTTTGTCCCTTTGTGTCTGTGTGTGTGTGTCCCTTACCGAGAGACTCCGAAACGGCTGAACCGATTTTCTTGAAAACTTACACAGTTGTACTATAAGCATCTGCGAGTGTTCTTAGCTAGGTTTTGTGTCGAGGTACCTCCGATAAATATCGAAAATCGATAATCGAAAAAATCGGGTTATAGAAGGAGTGATCCGATTTTAATCAAATTTGATACACTCATAGACAAAGAAAAGTTTCAAGGTTGCAATTCTTACAATAGTGCAGAAAATCGATAATATCCCCGATATCGGAAATCGATACACCCGGTATTCTATCGAATTTGATCAAAAACCGATATTCAGCCATCAATATGTCTCATTTTCTCCAATTTTACTCCCGATGGGTACGATAAGTTTCCATGGACTTACTTAGGTTAGTTTATCCTTAGATGACTTATTTAACTCCAATATTGGAAATCGATACCCCGATATCCTTTTTGCTTCGGGTTTTGCTCTAAGTAGGTATAATTGGATATCAATATTGGAAATCGATACCACGATATCCTACCGGGTCTGATCAAAATCAGTTTTTTAGGACTTTTATTTTAGTTTTTGCTTCGGGTTTGGCTCTAAGTAGGTATAATTGTAGTTAGCTTCAGGACCATGGATTAGTTTTAAAGCTTTCATTATAACCGAGCAACGCCGGGCTATACTACTAGTATATATATATATATATATATATATATATATATATATATATATATATATATATCCTTGTACACCTTAATTGAAATGATTGCCTTAGATTCCTTTCTTTTATTATGCGGTCTGTCTTAGACCCACTGTATTGACAGGGTGCGATCGATTTCTATTTATTATTCAGTTTAGGTCATTTACAGTGGTGTGCAGTAATATCTATCTATCTATCTATCTATCTATCTATCTATCTATCTATCTATCTATCTATCTCCTTGTGGAAATTCCCTTAAACAACCACTTTACTTTCCCTTCTTTCACCATATCATCAGTTTTAGACCCACTGGAGCAACAGGGTGTAACCAATTTCCCTTTCTCTTCTCAGATTATATCATTAGAAGTGAAGTGCAACAATATATATATATATATATATATATATATATATATATATATATACACACAATAGAAAATGTATAAATACACCTCTGTGCAAATTAATTGAAACAACTTCTTTAGTTTCTTTTTTTTTTTTCACCATACAGTTTTAGACCCACTGGAGCGAGAGGGTGTAATCGATTTATTTTTCTCTTCTCAGATTGTGTCATTAGAAATGATGTGCAGCAATATATATATATATATATATATATATATATATATATATATATGATATAAAATGTATAAATATACCTCTGTGCAAATTAATTTAAATAACTGCTTTAGTTTCCTTTCTTTCAACATACAATACGTTTTACACCCATTGGAGTGACAGGGTGTAATCAGTTTTTATTTTTTACTCATATTAGGTCATTTGCAGTGGTGTGCAGTAATATGAACCTATTTTCGGGATGTATGATGACATTTGTTTAGCCTTGAAATATATTGCCTCGAAGCCCAATTGTTTCAACAGTCGATTAGTTCTCCTCCGGCCATTGTCTGCGATTCGCATTACTTCTAGCAAGCGAAAGAAAATTGTGACACTGTAAAAACTCAATGACAAGTCTTACAGAGAGAACGCAGATATTGTTGGTATAAGCCTTTCAAGACGAAGAAACAAACTGAGTCCATCAGTCCAAAAAATAAAGAAAAAGAAACGGTCGGAAGAGAAACATAACGCCAAGAGACGACGTATAAGTGATCAGCGAAAGTGTAAAAGATCCTCGGAAGAGATTATTCGTTTTGTTTCAATTAATTTCTGCAAGGAGTATATTTATTTGTTATGCAACCTGATCTTTCTTACTTGCCAATTAAATGTTATGATGATGTTTCAAAGGTCAAGCCGAGTTAACACAATTGTAAGGTTAGGTCATTAATTTATTTTTTCCTTATACTCTTTCATATTGGCTGTTTTGTTCTCTTTTAATAATTTAAACATCCTAGGATATATTTTAACTCTAAAATAGAAATCAACAATGCAGTTTGATGTCAACATTATTCTGGCAGAAAACAATCTCAATAAATTCTATAAAATATCCAAAAAAATGCAAAAAGTTCAAAATTTTTACATCCGAACATTTTGTTTTATTTCAAAATTTTAAAATAATAGAAAATTATGAAACATATAAAGAATTCTAAAATAGTTAACGTAGAAAAAATGCCGAGTAAAATATATATATATATATATATATATATATATATATATATATTTGCTTAGTTTACAGTATTTTAAAATCCGTTTATTTTCAACATACTGGCATCATTGTTTTTTTTTTGTTTTTGTTTTTTGTTGTATTTACTAGCCTTCCCACGCAAGGCCAGATGTGACACATGGTCATTTTATAGTGGGTATTCCCGGCCATATAGCCGGGCCAAAAAATGTCTGTCTATTTTTCCCTAGTCGTGGTTCTACCCTTCGGCGGAACCACGACTGGGTTTGTGCTCTCTTCTCGGAAGCAGAGAGCGCCCTCTACCCGAAGGCAGAGAGCTGACAGTGTCATAGAGCAGTCCGGCGAATGCCTAAGACTTTTTTTTATTGGTTTTGTTGAGAGCCGAGTTCGATTTGCAGTTACGGTTACATATATCACTTTTAACTGTAAAATAATGAGACCTTATAGTTATTTATTTTCATTTAATGTAGCGGCTCCACTTTTCTCTTGCTATTTCTCCCAAACCTTGCTGCTCCATCTTTTTGCTCAAGACCGTCAAGTATGTCTTGCGCTGATTTCTCACGTCTCTTTTTCCCCCTATCCGTCCTGGGAGTATTAGATTTTCCAAGCCCTCATTCCTTATTAAGTGTCCCAGAAACCTTAGCTGTCTTTTTCTGATGCTAAGTATAAGTTTCCTTTTCCATTATCTCCCAAACCTTGTCGTTGTTCTATCAATGGTATCCTCAGCATCCTTCTGTAGAGCAACATTTCTGTTGCTTCGAGTCTATCCTACATCTTGAAGAGAACATTTGCTGCCATATAGAAGGATAGATATCACATAACAGTTCCCCATCCGATCGTGCATGGAATACTGTTGTCATATCTAGTCAGGCGCCCCTGCTGTTCGTCTCAGTGTTCTCGACAGGCTTCAAAGGAGAATCTGCAATGCGACTGGTCTCGATCTGGCAGCTCAACTCCAACTACTTCCTCACCAGCGGGATGTGCCTTCCCTCTGTCTCTTCTACAAATATTTTCATGGCTTCTGCTTTGACGTACTTAGGTCACTGGTGCCCTCTCGACAAAAATTTATTCTTACAACCGGACTGGCAAAGGATCCTACACTTTTACGGTTAAATCAAAGAAATGCAGGCGACAATTCTACCCCATCAGCTTCTTTTTTCGCACTTCCCGCCTGTGGAACTCCCTTCCATATACTTGATTTCTTGACGGCTACAACTCCCTAGAATTTAAATGCAATGTCAATTCCTACCTCTTATTCACTTGACTCTAGTACTTTCTACATCATCATTTCGTCTGTAGCAAAGGATGGGAAATAATTGATCACCCAGATTGCTTCAGAGACGCTTTTAAGCTCTTCCCAAGACTGGAAATTGAGGACTGCTCCAGCCAAGATAGGACAGTTCTCTTTTTCTATATACATACACATATTTTGCGATTAACTACCCACCTGCTGTTCGATAAAAAGCAGTAAAAAACAAATTTCGTACATAATGACTTTCTGGTGCTTTCATGTGACTTCTGTCGATCTATTGTTCAAAGCAATAGATCTAACTGTGACGGCCAGCTGTGAACAACGCATATTCAAAACATTCCGGCTTGTGTTGATGCCCAAAGAAACCTCTTAGATTATCGATCGACACTGTGCGGATTATCTACTTCTGTACTACGATCGTGGACTGAAAACAGTGAACAAAAATTGCCACGTAGTTTACTGATATTTTTCTCCTCGCAGCTGTTAGCTGGGGAATACAAGAGTTGTCTTTCTTGGAATAAAGAAATTTATAGACATGCATTTCTTTTTCTGTACAAAATTCACAGGGAATATAATATTTTGGACATGACGAAATTTTGGTGAAGCCTGACGAAAATGGACAGAAAATGATTCCACAAATTATTCGAATAAGTATCTCTGAGTTTTTCAATCTATACCCTCTACATTTCGTTCTCATTTTTCTAAAATATCCTGGGAAATGTAAAATGTGGACAGAACGGTTGTCTTAAAGTAAGAACTGAAGGACCAGTAATTTATTTCTTTACTGTTTAAACGTGTCTCGCCTTAATTGTTTTATTGCTACACCTCAACTTTCTTTGCTATTTCATATGAGTGTGACATCCATTGTTTTTTTTTTCTTTTGTTTTTGTTTTGTTTTTGTTTTGTCGTTTTCTTAATAGTTTCGCCCAAAGCAAGGCGGTACCACCACTGATGTGGAGGAGGCTACATAAGAGTAAAAATTTAGATAGGATGAGAGCGAAGAGAAAGACGAACCAGTTACAGAGAAAGGACAAGAGAAAGATGGGAACACAGCTGTGAAGATACTTGCAAAGGTAGAGAGAAAGAACAAGATAAACAGGCTGATGTAGAAAGAACTAGAGTCAAGTGGATAAGAGATAGGTGTTGAGATTGCATTTAAATTCATGACAGTTGCGAAGACAGAGAGAAAGGAAAAGAACAAGATAGAACAAGATATACAGGGCGATGTAGAAAGAATTGGACTCAAGAAATTTATACATTAATGATCTTCCTGATTCCATAAGAGCCCAAGTAGGTTTGTACGCCGATGACACCACAGTTTACTCTCGCCTCCTACAAAAATCTGGTGTAGGCGTCAAAGCTAACCGCGCAGCCGAGATTGAAAAATACCTCCAATCCATATTGGACTGGGGTAAGAAATAGCTAGTAAATTTTAATGCTTCTAAAACGAAGCTACACTCAACTAACCATCATCGTCAATCTCACCTCCCCCCCATTAGCATGGACCAGGCTTGCCTCCCAGAGAGTAAAACACTACGCCTCCTTGGTATCACACTTTCAGCGGATCTCAAATGGAATGACTATATCGAATCCATTGCTAAATCCGCTGCTATGAAAGTCGGTTCTCTATGTAGGGCCCGGAAGTTTTTTCCGTCTAAATCTATCCTGCACATATATAAATCTACCATCCGCCCGTGCATTGAATACTGCTGCCATATCTGGTCGGGTGCCCCTGCTATTCTCCTCGCGCTTCTCGGTAAGGTTCAGGGGAGGGTCTGTAATGTGATAGATACCGACTTGGCAGACCGCCTGCAGTCTCTCTCCCACCGGCGCGACGTGGCTTCCCTGTGTCTCTTCTATAAATACTTTCACGGCTTCTGCTCCGATGAACTTAGATCACTGGTGCCCCCTAAATACGAATTTGCACGAGATACTAGATTAGCAACTAGATCCCACCCTTTTACAGTGAAACCGATAAAATGCAACCGCAACTTCTACTCCAATAGTTTCTTTCCTCGCACTTCCCGACTGTGGAATTCCCTTCCACACGATTGCTTCCCCGACGGCTACAATCTCCAGGAGTTTAAATGTAAGGTCAATAGACACCTCCTAACACACTAACCTGCTCCTGTTCTATCAAACACTCTTCTCATCTGCCCAACCCTCATCCTCGGTATCCTTACTCATCTGTCACCTTCCTCCTGACATTCCCTATGTCTAACCACTCCACCTCTTTACCTTCCCCTATGTAGCCCCATGCGCAATAGTGGCAGTGGAATGCCTTGCTCGGGGTGAGATGATTAAAAAAAAAAAGTGGATAAGAGATGGGAATTGACATTTCATTTAAATTCCTGACAGTTGCAAAGGCAGAGAGAAAGGAAAAGAACAAAATAGAACAAGATATACAGGGTGATGTAGAAAGAACTGGAGTCAAGTGGATAAGAGATGGGTATTGACATTGCATTTAAATTCCTGACAGTTACGAAGGCAGAGAGAAAGGAAAAGAACAAGATAGAACAAGATATACGGGGTGATGTAGAAAGAACTGGTGTCAAGTGGATAAGAGACGGGTATTGACATTGCATTTAAATTCCTCCCAGTTGCAAAGCCAGAGAGAAAGGAAAAGAACAAGATAGAACAAGATATACAGGGCGATGTAGAAGGAAGTGGAGTCAAGTTGATAAGAGATGGGAATTGACATTGCATTTAAATTCCTGACAGTTGCAAAGGCAGAGAGAAAGGAAAAGAACAAGATAGAACAAGATATACGGGGTGATGTAGAAAGAACTGGAGTTAAGTGGATAAGAGATGGGAATTGACATTGCATTTAAATTCCTGGAGGTTGTAGCCGCCAGAAGAGCAAGTATATGGAAGGGAGTTCCACACGTCGAAAGTGCGAGAAAAAAGCTATTGGAGTAGAATTGTCGGCTGCATTTGGTTGGTCTAACTGTAAATGGGTGAGACCTTGTTGCTATTCTGGTTGTACGAATAAATTCTTGTGACGGGAGAACCAGTGTCTTAAGTTTGCCGGAGCAGAAACCATAAAAATATTTGCACCAAAGAGTTATGACTCAGCTTTTCTTATGCATCTGTGATGGCTGTACATATCTATACAGGAATGACAGTCTCGTTTTTTTACGGATATATATGAAGATGCTCTTCTTAACATACGAACGTGGGTGCCCCTCAAGGCTCTATTTTAGGTCCTACGCTAATCATGATCTTCATTAACGATCTCCTCGATGCTATAAGATCCCTTGTAGGCACCGTTTACTCTCGCCTCTGTCAAAACTCTGCTGCCCCTGACAAAGCGAACCTCGCTGCTGAGCTTGAAAATCCCTTTATTCTGTGGTGGACTGGGGTAAGAAATGGTTCGTAAATTTTAATGCTTCCACAATGAATCTGCTATCTGTTAACCATCACAGATAATATCGCCCTGTTCACACTCCACCCACGTCTATTGAACAGGTTAAGAGGCTCATCCCTTGTTCCCTGTTTAGGATGTGGTTTCCGGCCTTCTCTTTTCCAATCTTCTCACTTTTTTTTTTGTTTTTCAATTGGAGTAGATAGATCCATCTATCGCCTGGCTCACACTCCACCCACGTCTATTGAACAAGTTAGGAGGCTCATCCCTTGTTCCCTGTTTAGGATGTGGTTTTCGGCTTTCTCTTTTCCAATCTTTTCACTATTACATAGCCCCCTGCACATCAGTGGCGTTACCGCCTTGCTCGGGGTGATACGATTAAAAAAAAAAAGAAAATTTGATATACAAACCACTGCAGTAACACGTAACTTAGTGAGGCTATAAACAATTTATTTACAGTAGAGTTTATGGTGTTAACATAAGTAGAAAATCGATATTTTCTGTAACTTTGACAAGTTGCTTTTTGGGGTAGTATACTAATTGTGTGTTGTTTTGTTCACGTTGAGGTCCTTTTTGCTATTTCGAGTCTATTCACTGGTTTTCCTTCGTCATCGTCCTGCGGCCTTGGCCGAGATATAACTCACTACACCCCTCCAGTATTCCCTGTGTTTGTGTGTTTCTGTGTGTGTGTGTGTGTGTGTGTGTCCGTTACCTATAGACTCCGAAACGGCTGAACCGATTTTCTTGAAATTTTACACAATTTTACTGTAAGCATCTTAACTAGGTTTTATGTCGATGTCCCTCCGATGATCGATAATCGAAAAAATCGGGTTATAGAAGGAGAGGTCCGATTTTAATCAAATTCGATACACTCATAGACAAACAACATAAGAAACGATATTCAGAAGTTTCAAGGTTGCAGTTCTTACAATAGTGCAGAAAATTGATAGTATATATATATATATATATATATATATAAGGCAAGATGTTTTTGTGTGTGTCTGTTTATCTGCCTGTATGTCTGTATTTTTTTTTATTCTTTTATTTTAGTTTTTGCTTCGGGTTTGGCTCTAAGTAAGTATAATTGTAGTTCTTAGTCTCAGCCATGATAACATTTACTCAGAGGACTTATTTAGCCTTCAAAATTCAGTTTACGACGAAAAAACTTTATTTGATATGAATACAAGGAAATCAAAATTTGACTTTCATCCATTCATTTTTCTTTCAGTCTACGGTTTCGCTTTAACTGGAAACAACTATTGCTTTTTAGTCTTTCGTATCAACGTCCAAAGAGTCTGAGCTCCAGGACCATGGATTAGTTTTAAAGCTTTCATTACACCTGAGCAACGCCGGGCTATACTGCTAGTTATTATTTTAATAACAATCGTATACATTAATTAGATGTACTATTTATAGATCAAATAGTATCCGTTATTTATAAACCAGTTATATACTTTATTTACAAAGCATATACATCATATCATTCATTTATCGACTAATAGTATTCGTTATTTATAGAGCATCCCTATTCTTTATTTATAGTCCAATCATATTCGTTATCTGTAGGAAAGTTACATTCACTATCTATTATTCAATTATATGTTATCAGCAGGGACGAAATTATTGTATCTGCCTTCTGTAAGTCAGTCACATTCCTTATTTTTTGAGGTCAGGTTTGTTATCTGTATGTCATCCATATTTGTTATTTGTATACTGTTTATATCTATCAGTACGTGAATCGCATGTTTTATCTATCGGCCTATTCTAGGTGTTGGTTGAAAAGGCCGTTTCTTTTCCAGTAGTCAATATAAGTAGGCCAATTCGTAATTCTTAATTGTCTGAGAAGTGTTTCAACAGACGAAAAAAAATGTGTCATAGAAAAATGTTAGAGAAAAGTAAAATATACCTTTTAGAAACTAAACAAAATATTAAGAGATATGTCTTTCAGAAACTAAGCAATCTATTAAGAAACAATAAACATATTTAGAAACAAACATATAGTACTGAACCGTCAATCATCTTATAGGGCAGTAAATACTAGACGGCCTATTTTCTTATTAGGAATAGATTACAACGACAGAGATGTGGCTAATTAAACGAATTCTGATAATACTATGTCTGAAACATTTGATTAGTTACAGTAAATACGTTGTTCGTTGTTCATCTCCATTGTCATACGATGTTTCGGCCGTTGTACGTTTCGGTCATTTTCAGGTGATATAATTTGGAATTTTGAAACGAACACTTTAATTTAGGTACTTCCACTAAATTTCTGTTAAAAACAGCATACCTAAATTTAAAGTGAAATTTTAGAAATAAATAATTTATCTTCAAGATTTAAAATGAGCTTTAATTGAAAGCCAAGAGATTAAATTTTAATTCCAGAAAGAAAAATACACTGGTATATTTTAAACCGAAATTATATTGATTTTAATCTAATTATTTTCTGATTAAAAAAAAAAACAATTATTAAATTTCCTACTATTATTGACTGATCGACACATTCCCTCAACAGTACGTAAACAGTAGCCAAATTTATGTTTTAAAAATCTTGCAAAAATAAAATATACCTCGCTGACATGTCATGTAAGTCAATTTTTAAAATTAAAACTTATCTTTATCTGATTTCAATCAAGTAACAATTGATTACTGCCAGAAATTTACAATAAAAAACTTTTTAACTCCGGTAACCCTGTTTTATCTGCTTTATTGGGGTGATGAAAAATTCATGACAGCCGGAACGCTAAAGGGTGGCGACCATACTAGCCAAAATTTCAATTAGTTTAAAACAAAATTTTGAAATTTTAATTTTTTTTTAACTAAATAGTAAAATTAAAAATGTAACTTAATATTTTCATCAATTATATAATATCTTATAGAATTTTAGTTTAGATTTATAGCCAGACATTTGAACATGCTTTCTGAACAAATAAAAATTTAAAAATTTAAATTTCTTTTAAAATAAGTTTAATCTAATAAGAAAGTTCGGTTATTTTAATTTCATTCTCAGTTATAGTATGCTATTTATTAATATTTTTTTTTTGTATTTTTCATATTATTTATAAGTTATCATTAAGTTTAAGGCATGGTAAAAATACCTCACGTAATTTTTTTGGAAACGCGTTATGACTCTCATGGAACCTCGTACTTAAATCAAATGGAACATCGTACTTAATCAAAATAAACATATTTACACACATAAATCTTTTTTTTAAAATTATATAAAAATATTTCTGGTGAACAATTTTTATTAAAATTTTAAATTTTAGATAGGCAATATAATCATCAATTCTTAACTAAAAAGAAATTTATGCAGCGATTCGATAAAAGATTTTCAAAATATTTTTAACACTTTATGAATTATTTAATAATAATGATAATAATGATGATAATGATGATGATAATAATAATGAAGATGATAATGATGATAATGATGATGATGATAATTATGACGATGATGATGATAATAATAATAATGCTGATGATAATAATAATAATAATGATGATGATAATGATGATGCTGATAATGATGATGATGATGATGATAATAATAATAATGATGATGACAATAGTAATAATAATGACGATAATAATGATAATGACAATAATAATAATAATAATAATAATAATAATAATAATAATGATAATAATAATGATGATGATGATGATGATGACAATAATAATACAATGAAAACAATTCTTCAAAAATTTTATTACTAATCAAAAAATATTTTTTCTTCAGACTATAATATCTTTAATTATTATTATTATTTGTTCCAGCAATTAAAAGTTTATCAAATTAAATTATATCAGAGTTTTATTGCATTTTTTATTTTACTCTTCCGAGTAGATTTTCCGTTCGAGTTGTGTACGAAAAAAAACATAGATGATTTATTTCCCCGAATGATTCCTGTGTTTAACTAATAAAAGATATTTACAGCTAATTAAAATTTATTAAAATTTAATGGATTTACGTAGAGATTGGGTAACAGAGGTACAAAGTATATTTTCACCAAAATTTTTAAAAAATAATATGTTCAAAAATAATTTCATTCATTTGTGAATGAGTACTGAAAATTTGATTAAAATCTGACAATTATTTGATTTTTGCAAAAATTTCCAAATTAATGTGTTTGTCACTGGGAAAAAAAGTGCATGATGTCATCACGACGTTTCCCATTGTAAAACAGTCATAAATTTATTTTTTAGCCGCTAACTCAAATCAAAACAAACTTTTCTGACAACATTTTGAAAATGTTAGAAGGGATGTAAATGTTTTTAACAATAATTACAAATTACTTTGATCTTTCCTCTTAATAATAATATGAATATTTTGATAAAAAAAAAGGGTTGTTTTATTAAATTTGGGAACGTTTTTATTCATACTATGCTGTTTTTATGCTGTTTTTTTAGTAATTTAGTGGAGGTAACTACTTTATTTAGTCTACTGGGGTAGATTGTTCTCGTTCCACATCCAGATCCTTATATTTTGATAGTTCTTTTTAATATCTTCAAAGATACATTACAACTTGCAGGGACTGACACGTCACTAAGGAAGCAAATTCTGTTTTTGTGATCTTTGATCATGTTGTCTAGGTGATTAGCTGTGATTGTCCTTTCTGTACGCATTGTAAAGTCCATCAAAATTATTACAGGTTTTAACCGGGTCTGGGTAATGTTCATACCAGTATTTGCTGTTTCCTTCCCGTAAAAGTTTCATTTTCTCCAGTGCAGATATTTACCCACTTTTTGTGTCGGGCTTTAAATTCAGTTGGTGCAAACTAACACCGTGTAAATTTGTCGTGGACCCGGTTAATGGTCCAGTAAGTATAACGCAAAAAACAACAAAATAGGAAATAACGAATATATATTAAATACAGAAATAATATTGTTATAGTGGAACATCCTGCCATCCCCGAGAATGGAATGCTCTAGACTATAAAGGACGGTGACAAGCTGCCCGAAGGGGAGCAAACGTCTTAGGCGAAGGCATTTTCTATTTGATAGTTTATTTATTCGTTGATTGCTTATCTGTATCTTATTGTTAATTGTACAGTAGTACAACAAATTCGTTATATCGTATTCCTGTGTCGAGTATCATTCTTCCACTAATCTTTACACTGGTATTCCTCTCCGGGATATATCAAATACAATACTTGGAACTTGGTTAGTAGGAACGATAATACGAGTTAGTGTGGAATACTATGATTAGACCATCGGTATTAGAACTGGGTCTCTTAATGGTCGTTAAGGTAGCAGTGTTCGTAGACCGACTCTTGGCTGATTTCGGGCTGCTCTCCTCACGCCACTTCCTCTCACCTTTTGTGAGGGGAGGTATAAGTAATAGTTGGGAGAGTTTATGGGATACACATTTTTTTCTATTAAAATAAGCAATAAGAAAATACATAAAAACATTATAGAAATTTTGGATCAAAACGGCATTAGAATTTAAATTACATTTTTATATTTCTCAACCAATCAGCTAAAAACATAGAATAAGAACATTCTAGAAAAATAGGATCGGAAGTCAATTAACAAAAAATATTTAGGCCCCAAAACAAAATAGTAAAATACAAATCTGATTGGTCAATAAATGTCTTCACACCTAAATGTTAGGAAGATTCTTTGATCCCCTATTATGGTATATAAATAACACACAGTTAGGAAGAAAGGGAGTCAGTCACCAAGCTAGCCATTAAGTCAGCATGTAACCGATACTTTGTCCGGCCAAGTCATTCTTCCACACCAAAGTTCATGACCTAGCTACAGATGGCCGTGAAAGGAAAAACCCGACAAACATTCTTTCATCAACGCGACATGCTGTCGCCACCCGAGATGAACTTAATGTAAGTAAGAACGACTTATTTACGGACTCCGTTAATATAAACTTACACACACCTTTAAACAAATTTAACTTCTTGCCAAACTTTATTTTCCAAAAGGCAATTTTTCACATCTTGTATTTTATTTGTTTCCACATGCTAATTTTATTTTATACATATTAAATTGTTTGTTGTTTAATGTTCGTTGTAACTTATTCCATTTCCTTTGCGCGATTGTAAAACATTGTGTTGTATTTGTGGGGGAACTAATCTCGAGAGCAATACCCGTAAAATACGGAAGCACATCAACCAAGCACTTACCAAATCCCCTACAAGTTCATTCAGTCTGTCGGTGATGCCGCCATGCCATAAAGTATTCTCTTAAATTGGTCTAAAGTCGTCATACCACCAAATATGAAGACATTAAAGAAACTTGACAAGATAGAAAAGAATGTCGCATAGAATTAAAACCGCAAAAGTGATTTTTCAAAGAGCAATAGAACAATTGGCAGTAATATAAAAAGCACAATATGCAAGCATGAAAAATATTCATTTGGTGCCATTAACTACGAAGAAATAAAACGGAAAATCTGTTTCGTTTTGAGTATGCTGAAAAATGCTGGATTAACACTTAACGAAAATAATGTGTTCACAAAACTAGAAAATATATCATTTTTAGCATATTCCATAACTAACAAAGATATATCACCAGGCCAATCGTTAGGTAACCAAATATTAAAAGTTAAGGTCCCTAAGAACAAAAAAAAGAATTAGAATCTTTCTTTGAAAAAAAAAGTTATGAAGCAAAGTTAAGACTAAACAAAAACGTCTTCACCTCATATTTTTAAGCATGAAAAGTGCCAGTCCATCGACTACAAATAGTTGGGGGAAAGAAATAAAATTACTGGAACAAGATCTAATGAATGAGTTCCGCCTGTAGGGAACAAATGAGCCTCCTCGTTAGTAATTTTAAGAAAAAAGGATGGGGATCCGCACATACGTGGTGACTACAAAATAGGCGCAAACCACAATATATGTGCAGACTCATATTCTACCCCTAATGTAGAATGGGCTTTGAACTCTCTTGTATGTATTAAAGTGTCATGGATCCTGTTAAAAGTCCAGCAAGGATAACGCAAAAACAACCAATGAAGAAATAACGCACATAAATTAAATACGGAAAGAATACAATACTTGGAACTTGGTTAGTAGGAACGATAATATGAGTTAGTGTGGAATACTGTGATTCGACCTTCGGCCTTAGAACTGGGACTCGTAATAGTGGTTAATTTAGCAGTGTTAGTAGACTAATTCTCGGCTGGTTTAGGGCCGCTCTGAGGGCGCTCTCCTCAGGCTACTCCCTCTCACCTCTTGTGAGGGGAGGTATAAGTAATTGTTGGAAGAGTCCATTCAGTCTGTCGGTGATGCTGCCATGACAAAACTGATATACAATTCTCACTTGTTTCATGATATTAGGTTGTCCCAAAAGTTCGTAAACACTTGCGAAATGGGTCCAGCACAATCGATACAAGCGATGATGTTTAGAAAGGGCAAGAGACACCGTCGGTTCCAAAACAACATCGATTCGGCAAAAAAGTCATGTTGTGCGTTTGGTGGAACTTTAAAGGAATCGTGCATTTTGATTTGGTTCCGAATGTTCGTGCCATCAGTGCCGAACTTTACTGTCAGCAACTTGAGCGGGTCTACGAAAAGTTGAAGCAAAAGTACCCGGCTCTGATCAACCGAAAGCGCGCTTTGATGCAGCAGGACAATGCCAAGCCACACACAGCCAGGAAGACCAAAGACTAGTTTGAAGAGCTGGACGGCGTTGAGGGTGTGCCACATTCAGCCTACATTCCTGCTCCATCAGATTAAGACCATTTCCGCTCAAAGCAACACTTTGTGAGGGGCTGCCGATTCGACTCGTTTGATGAAGTCAAGGAAGCGTGTCAAGAATTCTTTGATTCGAAACTGGATGAATGATACTTTGACCAGATCCGAAAGCTTGCAGATCGATGGCAGAAAGTCTTGGGAAATGATGGTCTTTATTTTGAGCAATTAATGTTTGTTGTTTTTGTGAGTAAAATGTCAATTTTTTGCAAGTGTTTTCTGGTAACCTTAGATTACTATGCGAGTAAAATTTCAATTTTTCGTCAGTGTTTATGAACTTTTGGAACAACCTAATAGTTATCACAGAATTTGAATTTCTAGTGAACAAAAGTTTTCAGTATATTTGTTTAGTAATTTATATTTAACAAGCATTAATTCCATGCACTAAGAATAAAACATTCGGTTTAGCTTTTAATTATATCCTACGTAGCCGGTTTTGGTCATATCACGTTGAATAGACCGATTCTCGTTCGATCACCGAAGTTAAGCAACGTTGAACCTGGTCAGTACTTAGATGGGTGACCGCTTTGGAATACCTAAGTGAATGTAAGCATTTAGTAACGGATATGCGTTGTGGTGCAGTGGATACCGCCTCGGAAAGCAAAATCAGTGAGCCAAGTTCGAATTCCAGTTGAATGCCTTGCATTCACTTAAGCGCTGGTACCCTTGGGAAAGGTATTAATCCTTCCCTTCAGTTATGAGTTAAATAACCACGTAGGACTTTGGACCCTGCCCTTAAACAAATCCCAATGAATCTTCTTCCATCGAGGAGGAAGCCGGCTCAACCCAACTTGGGTGAATGCGGCTTGCTTTCGTTCTTCACAGGCTCGGGTTGTTTTTTTCCATCGGCTTGTCTGGTACGGGCAGAGTATTGGCCATAGAGAGGCTTTTCTCGCCATCGTTTCTGCACTTGGTACTTTGCACTTTGCTCTTGCGAATCCACTTCTGGAGATCTCAGTTATTTCCTTTCCGTAACTCATCTCAGCATGTTTTTCGATCACCACCTACTGTGGCCAAGTATTTAACTCACAATTCTTTAGGACAAGTCAGTGTTTCTTTGATTAACACTTTTATCCCCTGGGTCATGTATACTTGAGTAACTAAAGGGGGATAACTGAAATTTAGAGATCTGAAAGAGGCATGACACGTGGATTGAGAACAATCTATCCCAGTAGATAAAATTAAGGATTCTGTTCGAAATTTCAGTCACCTGAAGAAGGTCAGAGAGTACAAAGACCGAAAAGTTTTAAATATGACAATAAATATGAGATTAATTGTCAGAACAATATAAATAGCGTAAGCAGTTTCAATTAGGTATATGTCTAAAATTTTAATTGTTCTTGTCCTTAAGGATACATGCCCCAGTGGATATAGATATTGGTTAGTTCCTGTGACTTGGTTCAATGAGTTGTTAGTTCAATACCAGGCTACAGCAATCGTGAACAAGTAACTTACAGGGTGAGAGGGAGATAACTCGTGACTACCAAAAAAGGGTCTACTCATATATGATATACCCCAGTTATTGTAATAAAGGTTCTGTTCAAATTCCCTTGCACCTGAAGAAGGCCAGAGCGTACAAAGGCCGAAACGTCATACAAATGGCAACAATGATGAAGACAATAGTCCGAATAATGTAAATACTGTAAATTCTACCTCATCTCAGAAATACAGACAAATACTAAATTCGGGTAAGGTTATTTAATGCTGAAATCTAAAGATAAAAATTCAAATTTTGATAATTAACTAAAAAAGAATAGCATTATTACATGATTACATTTGAATTACATAACTGAATTTTTTAAGAAATAATGTTACGGAATCAAAGGTTATGTGAAAACTTGTTCTGATTAAAAGAAATTAGATTAATCATAGCAAATTGATGTATGTCATGTCTTCTATTTGATTATTGTTGGGACGCCCGTGCCTATTCGGCTATAATGGACTATTCCATTACTATGTAAAGTAATGGTGGCATCTACGTAGACGGAGAGTGTGCCGAGCATCGTAGACTTCCGGTGACGACCCGGAAGTACCCATTGCTCATACTACGTCTTACGACGGTTGAGACGATTAACCTTTATTCTTGTATTGGATACTAATAACCTTTGTAAATACTATTTTCACGGAATACAACAATTAACCTATTCCTGTTGTTGAGTTATTTATTCTTACTCACGACATAACAATTATAAAATATTTATTGTCATTTTATTATCAACATGTATTTTTGTTAATTTTAGTATAATAATATATTTTTGGTGATAGTTTTAATAAAAATATATTCTTGGTGATTTCACTAGGAAAATATGGCAATTCGGTAATATTATGTAATATGGTAATTATTAAATTATTATATGGGTAAATATTTTTAATAAAAATTCTATTTCAGGTAAATTTACTAGAATGTATTATTAGAATTTTTTTTTTGAAATTCATTTAGGAAAAATTTTCACTAAAATTATTTTTATAGTGTTTTGGTTTTTGTTTGTTGATTCACTCTTTGCCCATAAATATGACACTAACAGGTGATGACACCCGTGTCAGGGTATACCTGGGAACAACAGCAATGAAGAGGTAAAGTAACTTTCAGCTATATTTAAATGTCAATGAAATAATTTGTAAGGGTCTTTTTGAATTAATGAATTCTTTTAATCCACCATTATTTCTAATTTCTATAAGTGTTATATTCAGTGTGTTATATTCGGTTGTGTCTCGGTCACACTCTATATTCCACTTAAGTGTATATCAGGTCCCACAAACCTTATCTCTGTAAACAGCGTGAATGTTTGGTGGGGCTTGATATCATTAGCATCAAGTACTTATTTACGTTTCATATTATTCATTTGTTCACCTTCAGTCATTCCGTGATTTATTTTATATTAATTCTTTATCTCCCGATGAAGCGAAACGGGTTACTTTGTTTATAAAATGTCTAATAGTATTCAGCTACGTACTTTTATAGCTATAATCGGGTTTTGTACCAGCAAATATGTATATGTATATATATATATATATATATATATATATATATATATATATACGTGTGTGTGTGTGTGTGTGTGTGTGTGTGTGTGTGTGTTAGTCTGCATCTTCGTCTCACGGTCTTTACGGTCTGACACTCTGATTGAGCACTCTGGAATTCTAAATACAGTATTCTAATATCATTCATTCAGTAATGAACTAGAATGCTCTTAGTTACTTGTGTATGTTTAGATGGTATATCACATGTTAAAAGTCTACCGAGCGCCTATGGCTCAGAGATAGAATCGCCGACTGCCGCCAATTCGGTCGGATTTCTATCCTGGCTAAAAGCAATCGGATGTCTAACCGTACTGATGAGCTGTCATACAGCGAAACAGATCTCTGAGAATATATATATATATATATATATATATATATATATATAACAGGCTAAAATCTAGCTTCCTACATCGTGTACAGATAGCTTAGTGGTAGAATCTCCGACTGATGATGAATTGATCGGGTTTCAATCCTGGCTTAAATTAATTGATTGTCTAATCTTGCGTTGTGGTGCATTGGATATCGGCTCAGAACGAGAAATCGGGGAGCCGAGTTAGAATTCCAGCCGAATTCATTGCATTCACTTACGCGCAAATACCCTTGGGAAAGGTATTAATCCATCTCTTCCCTCCAGTTATGGGTTAAATAATAGGACAGATTGGGTTCTATAGCCTTGGTCGGCAACCAGTCTATTGCAGAAAGCAATGGCAACCGACTGCGGGATAATCTTCTGCCCAGTCAGTCATGTCTCTTTCGAGACATGATCGCCCAAGCGTGTATCACGTATGGCACTTAACTGACTGAATCTTGCTGATGAGATACGATACAGGGCTTTCTGCGGGTGGCTATATATGTATATCCCTTCTTATAAAAAGCAAGTACTTATCTTTTTTTTAATAGTTTCACCCCAAATTTTGGCATAAACGTCACTGGAGCGCAAAGGATTACAATAAGAGAGAGAGAGATAGAAAGGTAGACTTTTATAGAAATATATACATTTTTGAAAAAAAATATTATTAATAATACATTTTTTTAAAATTAGTACCATAATACATTTTTGAAGGAAAACAAAATTCTCAGAAAAACATTTTTGAATACAAAACCAGAATACATTTTCAGTTTTCTAAAATAAATAATAAAAACAAAAAAACTTCATTAAAATCTTACTAAATCAACCTTCTCACTATAACGGAATATTATTAAAAAAATAACTTAAGACCCCACCTTTTTGGCATTAAATAACCCACAGAGGTTGATATGCCGTTAAACAAAACTTAAACTCAAACTCCTCATCTGATCTTGCGCAGTTATCGCCAACAATTAACGAATCCTGTAGAAAAAGAATATGCGAGGTGTGAAATTAAAATAAAAGTTCGATAATTCCATCACCTTTATACTAAGCTTACCTGGTTAAATATAAATAACTTTCGACGTGTTAGTCTCATACACTAAAACAATAAGAAAGCAAAGAAGACATAAATCTTTTAAATGTTCTTTTCTCTTGCAGTTTTGAAACTGACGTTCTCAATGAATGTGCGTGATGGTTTCACTGGATTTAGATACCCGTATCGATGCTTGGATTATTGGTTTAGACAAAAGATTACTTGGAGCGATTAGTTCGGAAAACCGAGGGATCAATGAGCCTTCTTTTAGTAAAGATATTGGAATTACTGCATTTAAAAATTTCTAAGTCGAGTTCATTGGTCATTTGATTCTGGCGTGAAGTCAAAACGGTAACTCTTTTTGTCTGGCAAAATTAAAGCCGCTAAATAACCAAAGTAAAATCTCATTGCATAAAAATTCTTCCACAATTTTTTTTGTTTTTCTTTATCTTTTTTTTTATGTTTCTTTTAATTTTTTTGTTTTTTGCTTCCTTTCTTGATCTATTTTTTCTTGCCTTCGCTTTTTGGTCTAATCATTTTTTTTTGTGTATTTTTTCTTGCTTTCTTACTGAATCTATTTTTTGTTTTCGTTTTTTTTTTTTTTGCTTTATTTATTTCTTCCTATCTGTATTCGTTCTTTCTTTCAGATCTTTCTTTCTTTTATGGTTTTCCTTTCTTCGTGCTTTTTTTCTCCTTTTTTTATTTTTCTCTCCTGTTTTTTTTTTTCATTCATTCTCCCTTAATTTCTTTTTTCAAGCGATCTATCCTCCCTTATTTTTTTTCTTCTTTTATATTATTTTTTTTCTTATTATCCGTTATTTCTTTTCGTGGCTTCTTCATTCGTCTTTCCTTTCTTGCTTTCATCTTTTTTCTCTCTATTTATTTTATGAATTTCCCCAAAACTTTTCAATCTTTATTGCTTTTTTGCTTGCTTTCTTTTTTTCTTTTTTCTCTTTCCTTTTTCAAGCGATTTTTTCTCCTTTATTTCTTTCTTGTTTGATATTAAATGGCTTTTACGCTCTCTCTCTCTCTCTCTCTCCCTCTCTTTCTCTCACTCCCTTTTTTTCTTTCTTTATTCTTTTAAATTCTTTCTTCTTATTATTCGTTCTTTCTGTTCCTGGCTTCTTTATTCGACTTTCCTTTCTTGTTTTCATTATTTTTTTCTCTCTCTTGTTTTGTTTTTGAATTTCCTGAACAGTTTTCCATCTTTATTTCTTTTTGCTTGCTTTCTTTTTTCTTTTTTTCTTTATTTTTCGAACGATTTTTTCATTTATTTCTTTCTTGTTTGATATTTAATTTTACGCTCTCTCTTCTCTCTTTCTCTCTCTCTCTCTCTCTCTCTCTCTCTCTGTTTTTTTTTTCTTTATTTTTTTAAATTCTTTTTTCTTGTTATCCGTTCTTTCTATTCGTGACTTCTTCATTTTGTCTTCCTTGTTATTTTCTGGATTTTCCGAACATTTGTTTTTTAATTTGACTCTCTTTCTTTTTTGCTGTTTTCTGTCTTTCTTCTTTCTTTTATTTATCTTGATCTTTTCAATAAAAAAAAACGTGAAAGAGAAACTCGAAACGTTGTATCCAAAACTATATTTTGCTTTAATACAAAGAGTTCTTTTATTTTGAGCTTTATTAAGTTAATTAAAGTTAATAAAACTCAAAATAAAGGAGTAGATAATGTCGGCAAATCATTTTGGAATAATTAACCATAAAAAAATACAAAAAAAAATAGCAGGGAAAATCAATTTAAGGATCAGACACTTTTGATCAGACACTTCTCTTCAGTTATTTCTCACTCACACTTTCTTTTTCATCTTAAATTGATCGACTCTTTCCATTTCCACCTACTTAGCGGCGGACACATAAAAAAAAACAGACATTAATCTACTACTCTGTTACATTAGAAACAGCGAAACGCTTTCTTTTATCCAAATCACATTCACTTAAATCGGAAAGACACTTTTCTCTCAAAAAAAATATAAAAAATATACAATTTTTTTATTCTGTATACATGTTGTTAAATATACTATTTTCTAATTTTATACAAACATTTCTTATTGCGTTGTCTTTTCTTGAAATTTCTGTTGTATTTTGTGGAGAGGATACCACGCATTAAATCCTCCCTTTTAATCCGGGTGTTCTGTACCCCACAATGTTAGGAAGGAACACTTGGTTGGTTGTATTTTGTTTAGCAAGATATCAAACTCTGTGAGTTATTTTATACTGAATTCTAAATATTTTGAACGCATTTTTTAGTTTATTTTTAATTGCTAGAAAATTCTCTTGCATTAAGGACTAAATTCTTTTTTCTTTCGTTCTTTCTTTCTTTCTTTCTTTCTTTATATGAATGTGCTATTCCCTATCGTAGACAAAAGACCCACCACAACCATGTCACCATTCAGTGTGTAATATATAGAGTTAGTAAGAATTATATTTAATCACTGCTCGATCTGGTTTCTGCAAAAAAAAAAAGTGAAACCTTCAATCAAATACTCATTATCTTCAGTTAGCCATTCCAATTGTCAGCTGTGATAATATTTTTTCTTTCTCTCGTCTTTTCGAAATTCCTACCATTACATTCATTTCCATTGGTTGAACATTGATTTAATTTTTGGTTAAATTCTGTAAATGTAAGTATTATTTATTCATTTTATTTTATATTTTAATCTGCTTCCTTGTCTTGACTATCCACATTTGAATGTTTGCTGTCACGTGGTTTTGGTTCTGTTTTTTTTAATTGCTAGAAAATTTCTCTTGCATTAGGGACTAAACACCTTTCTTTCTTTCTTTCTTTCTTTCTTTCTTTCTATATGTATATGTATTCCTTATCGTAGACGAATGACCCCCACCATCACTAATGTCTCCAGCCAGTGTGTCATATAAAGGTTTAGTTTGAAGCAAATTTAATCACTACTAAATATGTTTTGTTGCAAAAAACGTGAAACCTTCAGTCAAACGTTTACCATTTTTACTTTACTGGCCATTCAAATTGTGAGCTGCGATAATTTTTTCTCCCTTTTTTTTCTAAAATCCTTCGATTTCGTTCATGTCCAGTTTAATTAAGCGTTGATTTAATATTTTATGCTTAAACTCTGTAAATTTAAGTCATTTTTATATATTTTTTTCTTTTTAAATTTTAATCTTCTTTCTTGTGTTTGCTATCCACATTTGAACGTTTGCTGTCACATGGTTTTGTTTGTTGTAATTTTTCTTACATTCCTAGAAACTTCTCTTGCATTAGGGACTAAATTTCTTTCTTTCTTTCTCTCTTTATATGTGTGTACCATCCCAATCGTAGATGAATGAACCCTGCCACCACCAACAATAACGTCTCCAGCCAGTGTGTCACATATAGGATTAGTTAAAATTCACTTTAATCATTGGCTTACGGCCATATCACGTTGAATACACCGGTTCTCGCTCGATCACTGAAGTTAAGCTGCATTGAGCCTGGTCAGTACTTAGATGGATGACCGCTTGGGAATACCAGGAGCTGTAAGCGTTTAGTGACGGATGTGCGTTGTGGTGCAATGGATATCAGCTCGGAAAGAGAAATTGATGAGCCGAGTTCGAATTCCAGTTGAATACCCTGCATTCACTTAAGCACTGGTACCCTTGCGAAAGGTATTAAACCGTCCCTTCCCTCCTGTTATAGGTTAATTAAAAAGGGTAAGGGCAGGACTTGGGGACCCTGTCCTTAAAAACAAACCCTAATGAATCTTGATACTCGAAAAGAGAAAATGTATTACTAGACACAAAACTTATATAAACAACAATAAATTGTTGAAAGAAAAAGGTATTACCAGCAATAAATAAAGAAAAAGGTATTATCAGCAATAAATAAATAAAGTTTAGTTGGCAATAAATAACCCGCTGAGGTTGATATGACATAAGAACCAACCAACCAAAAATCATCCTTTTCTTACTCATCTGTTGAAATTCCCCATAACTTGTTCTTCTTTCTCACCATTTGCCTCTTATGTAACCCCCTGCTCACCAGTGGCAGTACTACCTTGCTTGGGGTGAAATGATTATAAAAAATAATTGTTTAGTGATACATGTCTTACTAATCACTTTACAGCTGGGGAAGAAAAGGTGGAGTTATATCTTTCCGAATGATATATGCACATAGGTGAATATAACGAACCCGACTGGAACTGAACCTCGGATTTCCAATTAACAATTCCAGCGATTATCCGTTACAATGCCCTCACATCCAAGATTACAACACCTGATGTTTCCAAGAGGTTACTTATCTGGGTACATACCATGGTGACCTGAAGTGTCTGTAAATACTGATGGAACTAAGTACATTTCTTAGATGTTACCTTAGTCCTGAGCAATAGCCTGTACAAACCGTACACTAAGGTCTCACACAATCACAGATATATCAAAAGGGAATTACCCCCCTAAACAATTACCAACAATCTACACAAATCTATCCAATTTTGTTTCAGTATCAACCTTAGCAATTAGGAAAGTTTTGACAATTCTAAAACTAAATACATTAATGCTTTAGAAAAAAGTAAACTCAACACTAGTTTAGAATACACTGTTAAAACAAGGTAGGCAGAAATAAGCAGAAATCACGTAAACGTAACATTATTTAGTTTAACCCACCCTTCAGTCGTAACGTCCAAACTAACATTGGTAAACTCTTCCTTAACTTAATTTATAAATATTTCTACCATTCACCCACACTAAAAAAATCTTCAACAAACACAATATCAAAGTTAGTCATAGTTGCGGGAAAAACATAGAGAAATATATTTCACAACATAATGCTATAATATCAAATAAATATTTGGCCCAAATAAACAACATCCTCACCCAACTAATAGCAAAAAATAACCCTTCTGAAAATAATGGCAACTGCCGAAAAAAATAAAACCTGCCAACTGAATGGCCAGTGCATGTCCGAAAGTATTGTTTTTAGAGCTCGAATTCATTCGAATGACAATAATATAAATTTTTACTTTGAAACTACTTCTAAAAGGTGGAAGATAAAATTTAAAAACCACATGTTGTCTTTAAACAACAGTAAATACTGCAAAAATACTGTTTTATCCATACATTATTGGAAATTAAAAAACAACGGTAAGAACCCAATGATAACCTGATATATCATAGCTTAATCCAAACATTACAATAGAAAAGGAGGTAAATGTAATTTATGCCTATTAGAAAGACTTATCTGAAACCATATCAAGAATCCAAATTTGCTTAATAAAAGAAATGATTTAATTATCACATTCTGTCATAGAAAAACATAATTACCTAAATTCTTAGACCCAGATTGATATAGATCCCTTTTTACGTTTGCCTAATTCTTTCTTTCTTTCTTTCTTTCTTTCTTTCTTCCGCAAAATTACTTTTGACAGTTATGAATTAAACCCCTTCTATTTTTATTATTGCTACTTACATTTTTAATTCTTAATTCTAAATTTTATCTCTTAATTTTCTTTTCATTTTTCTTTTCTTTTTATTTTTATTTAAAATTTTAATATGTTAATTTTGCGTACATTTTTAAGCACATGTAATATTTAAATATTTAAATTTTTAAGAATCATGATTTACGCCCCTTCTATTTCTTCTCTCTGAATTATATTATTTTTATTTGAAATTTAAATTTCTATCCACATGTAACCGTAGAATATTTAAACATTTAATCTTGATATTAAAAAAGCAGTAACTTAACCTTATAATATTTAATACCCATGAACATCGAGTGAACTTAAATCCAAATCTATTAAACTGTTAGTTTGAAATAAGCATCTGATGATTGCAGAACGCATGAAACTTCGAGTAGTGTCATAGACGTAGGATAATATATATATATATATATATATATATATATATATATATATATATTAAAAGATTGCAAACATTTTATCTCCATTTCTAGACATCTACAACAAGATTCCTGTCTGAATTCATAATATAAAAATATTGATTGATAATACAAATATCCTATATTAAGAAAAAAACAAAAGCAAACTACAGATTCTCGAGGCAATATTCATTAAAACACGTAAGCTGTCAATTAATAGAATCAGTTATGAATACTGTAGTAATGTTCTAAAATGTTTGTAAAAAGAACATATTTTTCACGCTTTAACCATGACCATGACCATCACATTACAACAACAAAAAAATTTCATTCTGGATAATTTTTACGTTCAAATGAATGCTAACAATTTTTTAACCGTTATATTTGAAGCAGAAAAAATATACTGTAATTTATAACAACTTAGTTTTGCGGTTATTTTTTGTTACCATAACACACACCCCTGAAGATGATCTCGGAAAGAAATTGAAAGTACTTGCGTACCTTGAGAAATGAATGATAATAAAAGCTGTCAACGTTACAGCTCAGTCTGACATCTTTCAATTATAATACGCTGAAGATTATCCGTGAGTATCAACAGATTTTATTAAAAATAAGCAGACACAATGTTTGCAATTTATTTAATCTGATATGTCTAAATGCAAATTTACTGCCTGAATACACACACACACACACACACACACACACATATATATATATATATATATATATATATATATATATATAAACACGTAACAAGTAATATAGCAACAAGCTTTTAAACCAGAGGCACGAAACCACAGTAAACTGCAAGCACATTAAAGAACTAACCTTACAATCATGCTAAAAAATACTACAAAATCCAGAGCTATGAACCACTAGAAATTTTTCTAAAAAATTAAAAATTCTATAGAAAAAAATCGAATTACTAAATTCTAAAGTAAGGTTTAATATTCATAATTAGATTAGAAATTTTTCTAAAAAATTAAAACTTCTATAGAAAAAATCGATTGACTAAATTCTAAAGTAAGGTTTAATATACATAATGAGATTAATTATAAAAACCGTCCTTAATACACACATTAAACTTTAACTATTACCTTAAATACAAACATTCAATCTTTCCTCCTACATAAAATTCTACTTATTACCTGCTTATTTATTACCTAAAATTTTTAGCATTAAAATTTACCTCTTACATTAAATCTTACCGCAAATGGTGATCTAATTAAAATTTAAAATTTAATAGAAAAATCGGTTTCTAAACTGTGATCTAATTAAAATTTAAAATTTAATTGAAAAAATCGATTTCCTAAATCCAAAATTAAGATTATATATACAAACTTAGATTAATTATAAAACTCTGCTTAAATACAAAAATATTCTGTACTGAATAAGCATCCCACCCCTAACCTGTTCCTCTAAGAAATCCTAAAGAATATAGTCTAGTCACAAGATAAAAAAAACTTACATTGTAGCTGCTAATGTTAAATCTGTCTAGAAATCAAAGACATTCATTAATCAAACATATTCACTACCTACACCACTCTTTTCAAAATTTTAAAGGTCAATCCATCGGACTTGTTCCCTTATCACTAACCCCCCGCCAAAATCCCACACACAACTTACCAAGTATAAGAAAAGAAGTTTAAAATTAAAAATTTCATAGAAAAAATTGGTTTCCAAACTGTTATCTAATTAAAATTTAATAGGAATAATCTATTTCTTAATCCAAAATTAAGATTAAATATACACATTTACATTAATTATAAAGACTGATTAAATACAAAATTATTCAGTAGAAAATAAACATCCCACCCCTTACCGGCTCTTCTAAAAAATCCAAAGGATAGAGTCTAGTTGCAAGATAATAAAAGCTTACATTCTAACTGATAATGTTAAATCTGTCTAGAAATCAAAGACTCTCATTAATCAACGATTTTAACTACCCACACCACTTTCTTCAAAATTCTAACGGTCAATACACGAGACTTGTTCCCTTATCACTAACCCCCACCAACATCCCACACTCAACTGACCAAAGATAAGAAAAGAGTCTTTCCATTCCTATCCATACCGCCTGATGAGACATTGAAGTTTCAATGTCGAAACAAATGTACGATTTGTAGCGGATATATATGAAAAGATATGAAAATCTGAAAATGAATTTTGAAACAGAAATTAAGAGCAAAAGCAAGCAATGGTGAAACTTCCGTTTCATTTCGATTTTTTAGTTAATATCGTGAAAAGTTGAATATTCTTGTGAAGTATATGTTCGACATTGAGATTTTAATGGATAATATAGTCAAACTTTTAAAAGGAATTATTTAGTCATGGCTGTATGTGTGATTCCATCCCACTCAACAATGTAATTTAATTCAGTTGTAGCTTCAAACACAGAGTCTTAAAATCGTATTCTTCTACTTCTATGTGCCTTGTCCTTTCAGGACGTAGGCGATCATGACTTTTCACATCTCCCTGTCCCTGATGGCTCTGAGCACGCCTTCTCCTGTTACACCATGCAACCCTCGTTCCATCATCCACCTGATTATGTCCTTCAAATATTTTATCAGCTGCTTTCCCTTGTCTCTTTTTCCCTCTATCTGGTCTATTACTATCAGGTTCTCCAAGTTCTTCTTCCTCATAGCATGTCCCAGGAACTTCAGCTGTCTCTTCCTGATGCTCAGTATTAATTTCCTTTTCGTTTTCATTATTTCAAAGATCTCATCATTGCTCACATGCTCGATCCATAATATTCGCAGCGTCTATCTGTAAAACCACATTTCAGTTGCTTCAGGTTTTTCCTTCATCTTTGATCATATTGTCCAGCATTCACTACCATATTGAAGAACTGACATCACATAACAATCCAGTACTCTCTTCTTTGTTTCTGGCGAAATTGTCCTCTACTCGGCTCCCGGAATGCATCCTTGTGCTTTTGGATCTCAGGAATATAAATGTATAGAAACACAAGGGGAGGGGTCAGTTTATATATTAATTGTAATATAGAATTGATCCCCCACTTTATAACCAGTATTCTTCTGTAGAACCACATTTCAGTTGCTTCAAGTTTTTCCTTTAACTTTGATGATATTGTCCAGCATTCACTGCCATATTGAAGAACTGACAACACATAGCAATCCAGTACTCTTCTCTTTGTTTCTAGCGAACAAGAAAATACTATAACGTTTAAACCAAAAGGTGATATGTAACTGTTATTCACTGCGATGTCAGTGCCGCTGGAACTAATATAATTTCCATTATTCAAATTGAATCCCAGTTGCGATGCCATATTTTCCTGTTCATTATTTTCTCAAATAATGTGAAATTACCATAATTAGATTTTGAAGGATATGGAATAATTCAGTGAAAATCAATCAATACTTTCCATTTTCGAAATTTAAAAAAATGCTTTTTTCAGGATAATACAGAATCATGTAACAAATTATTTTCTATTCACTAAATGTATATAAATTAAAATTTTCTACAGCATCTAATTATAATTATGTATGCTTCTTTCTCTAGATTGCGCGACCATTTACACCCTGTCAATACCTAATAAATAAAGAACATTTGAATTTTGATCATGTGGAAAGACGGAAAAATAAAAAAAAGGGACATCAGAGACGCTACTATTGTTTTTATAATCATATCGCCCCAAGCAAGGCATTTTATTGCCACTGTTTTGCAGGGGATTACATAGGAGGAAAGTAATGAGAAAGAGTGACAGGTTATAGGGGTGTCAGGAAGTGGGTAAGAAAAAGATGAAAATATATAGTTCTTTTTTTTTTTTAAATAATCATATCGCCCCAAGCAAGGCATTTTATTGCCACTGTTTTGCAGGAGATTACATAGGAGGAAAGTTGTGAGAAAGAGTGACAGGTTATATGGGGTGTCAGGAAGTGGGTAAGAGAAGGGTGACTGTGGCCATAAACTGAGGGATAAATATATATATATATATATTGATTGTAATATAAAATTGATCCCCCACTTTATATTTACATAATAATTTCTTGTCTTTTGATTAGCCGTAGAAAACGAATCAGTCAGTCAATGAAATACTGATTAGCTACACATGCATGTCTTATTTATTTACATTCTCTGGAATATAAATGTACAGATTTTTTTTTATAAACATATCGCCCCAAGCAAGGCATTTTACTGCCACTGTTTTGCAAGGGGTTACATAGGAGAAATGTTATGAGAAAGAGTGACAGGTTATAGGGGGTGTCAGGAATTGGGATGAAGAAAGGGATGAGAATATTGATGAGAGTGAAGTGGACGGAGAAGAGAGCATGAGAGTTAGGATGCAGGTTAGTGAGATAGGAGATTATTGACTTTACATTTAAATTCTTGGAGCTTGTAGCTGTCGGGAAAGCAAGTAAATGGAAGGGAATTCCACGAGCGGAAAGTGCGAAAAAAGAAGTTGCTGGAGTAGAATTTGCGTTTACAATTTATTGGTTTTACAGTAAAAGGTGGGACCTAGTTGCTAATCATGTGGCTTGAGTAAATTTATGTATAGGAGACACCAGTGTGCTAAGTTCATCGGAGCAGAAGCCGTAAAAGTATTTGTAGAAGAGACAAAATGAAGCCACATTTCGCCGGTGAGAAAGTGACTGTATCTGAGCTGCCAAGTCGGAATCTATTTCATTACAGATTTTCCATTGGATTTTGTCAAGGACATCTAGGTGGATAGCAGGAGCACCGACCAGATATGGCAGCAGTATTCAATGCACGGGCGGATGGTAGATATATATATATGTGCAGGATTGTTTCAGGCGGAAAACTTCCTGGCCCTACACAGAGAACCGACCTTCTTAGCAGCGGATTTAGCCATGGATTCTATATAGTCATTCCACTTGAGGTCTGTTGTGAGAGTTAAGCTGAGGAGACGCAGTGATTTGCTTTCAGGGAGACTGGCCTGATTCATGCTAATGGGGTTAAGAGATATTGTCTGTGATGGTTAATAGATAGCAGCTTCGTTTTGGAAGCATTAAAATTCATTTTAGTGAGAAAGTTAAATAAAGATGTGTCTGACGTCTTCTGTCAATACCTCATAAATAATGGATTACGTTGTTCTAATCGAGCGAAAAAACGTAAAGGACATATTAGAGACGCTTCTAGATTTCAGTGAGAAAGTTAAAGAAAAAAGAGAGAGAAAAGGTAAGATAGAAGTGTTTGATATATCCTATCAACACCTCATAAATAATGGACTATTGTTCTAATCGATCAAAAGAACAGAAAAGACATATTAGAGACGCTCCTTGATTTCAGTGACAAAATTAAATAAAAAAGAGAGAAAGAAGGTAAGATAAAATGTTTGACGTCTCCTGTCAATACCTCATAAATAATGGACTACATTGTTCTAATCGAGATTTAAAAAACGGAAAGGACATATTAGAGACGCTCCTTGATTTCAGTGACAAAATTAAATAAAAAAGAGAGAAAGAAGGTAAGATAACATGTTTGACGTCTCCTGTCAATACCTCATAAATAATGGACTACATTGTTCTAATCGAGATTTAAAAAAACGGAAAGGACATATTAGAGACGCTACTTGGATTAAGTAAGAAAATTAAATAAAAAAAAAAGAAAATAGGTAAGAAATAAATGTTTTACGTCTCCTTCCAATATCTTATAAGTAATAGACTATACCATTTTGATAAAGGGGAAAACTGAAAAAGACATATCAGAGACGCTGCTTGGGCTCAGTGAGAAAATGAAAGAAAGAAAAAATTAAACAAGACAGCTAGCAATGTTTAACGTCTGCTTCAGTGAAATGGAAAAAAAGTTTCAAATGGTTTTTCATTTGTACTTCTTTAATTCTTTAAATAACGACTAGCATTAATATTTTTACATGCTAATTCAATATTTTCTTAAAGCTGCTACGCTCAAATATTTAACGCTGCGATAAGGGAAATTCTCTATATATAAATACACACTTTACTGTCGTGGAACAAGCCATTTAAATTCTGTCAAGTGTTAGGATTAATAAGCAAATTAAAATGGGGAAAACGAGAATTATCCACAGGTACATTTAGTTCATTTAAATGATATACTAGAATATACACTAGATTGTCGGGTTTAGCGTAATGTGTGGAATCCTTCAAGCGAACGTCCATTTTGTTCTATCTAATCTAAAATTATTTATAAATGGAACTTTGTCTGTGTGTGTGTCTGTGTATGTGTGTGTCCGTTACCTATAGACTCCGAAACGGCTGAACCAATTTTCTTGAAAATTTACACAGTTGTAATATAAGCGTCTGCGAGTGTTCTTAGCTGGGTTTTGTGTCGAGGTACCCCCGATAAATATCGAAAATCAATAATCGAAAAAATCGGGTTATAGAAGGAATGGTCCGATTTTAATCAAATTTGATACACTCATAGACAAAGACACAAGAAACGATATTCAGAACTTTCAAGGTTGCAGTTCTTAAAATAGTGCAGAAAATCGATAACATATATATATAAGGCAAGATGTTTGTGTGTGTGTCTGTTTATATGCCTGTATGTCTGTATTTTTTTCATCCCTTTTATTTTAGTTGTTGCTTCGAGTTTGGCTCTAAGTAGGTATACTTGTAGTTCTTAGTTTCAGCCATGATACCATTTACTCAGAGAACTTATTTAGCCTTCAAAATTCAGTTTACGACGAAAAAAACTTATTTGATATCGATACCAAGAAATCAAAATGTGACTTACATACATTTATTTTTCTTTCAGTCTACGGTTTCGCTTTAACTGGAAACAACTATTGCTTTGTAGTCTTTCGTATCAACGTCCAAAGAGTCTGAGCTCCAGGACCATGGATTAGTTTTAAAGCTTTCATTACACCCGAGCAACGCCGGGCTATACTGCTAGTCGGTCAATAAGTTTCAGCCGACTGGTTACCAAGATTTCTTTACTTATTTATCATATCACACATGTAATTAAATGGATATTCATTTAAAGAAGTCAAAATGGAAACCCCTGAGGAAGGACGGCTTTTTGTGTATATATGTGTTTGCTGTTTCTCAACAAACACATACAGTGCTATGCAAAAGTATTAGGACAAGAACTATTTTATCTTTTATGAGGCATATTGACAGAAAATAAACAATTTAATTAAAGTAATTTTATTTAATTTACTCAACAAAAAATGTAATATTTAGTATAATAGCCTTTTGATTTGATCACAGCCTTCATTCTGTCAGGCATTGACATCACAAGCTTCTTCAATGTATCCAATGGTATCTCCTGCCAAGCAGCTTGTATTTGTTCCCAAAATGTGTCTTGCGAAGTAAAAATTAGATTTATCAATTCCAGAGGGAGTGGGGAATAGGAAAAAAGTCAGTCATATCCAAGGATAATAGAATAATGAGTAGTTTCAAAATAACTTGTTTAATAGAAAATAGGAAAAATTAAATATAACTTTTTTTTAATACATTTCTTTTACACCTAGTTTTAAATAATCAATATTTATTAGCACTTTACTTAGCTTTTCACCCTGTATTTGAATTTCAGTGAGGTGTTTAGAATAATCACCTCTGTCCTAATATATTTGCACACTACCGGTAGTGTGCAAAAAGGGTTAGGACAGGGGTGATTTTAAACTTTATTTTCATGCCTTTTAAAAGATAAAATAGTTCTTGTCCTAATACTTTTGCACAGTACTGTACATACACACATAAACACAAAAGCCCAGACACACATATATATAATAAAATATAGTTTTAATGGTAATGATAATATCAGTCGTTATCCTACAAAAAAGCGTTTGACATTCTGTTAAATACGTACCTATGGATAGTAATGGGTATGTTCCAATCCTTATATAATAGGTGTTTTTCTTACTATCTATTGAAATCATCCCCTTGTTAAGGTAGTTCTTTCTTGTGTAACATAGTTAATGTGAATGAGTGTGATTCCTGGCCTGTTCGAATTAACTAGGTATAGGACATTTATTGAAGACCATCCCAAATTTTTGTTTCCCTCCCCAATTTGGCCTCGTGCCACAACAATGTATTACATTGTAAATAAATTGTTCATAGTATTTAGCAGTTCTTTACTAGCAGTGCTTATTTTCTTCACGCAGTTTGCGAATCTTACATTAGGTTGTCCCAAATGTTCGTAAACACTGGCTAAAAATTGAAATCTTACTCGCCAAGTAATCTAAGGTTACCAGAAAACACTTGTAAAAATTGAAATTCTACTCGCAAAACAACAAAATTAATTGCTCAAAATAAAGACCATCATTTTCCAAGATTTTCTGCCATCGATCTGCAAGCTTTCGGATCTGGTCAAAGTATCATTCAGCCGGCTTAGAATCAAAGAATTCTTGACACGCTTCCTCGACTTCATCAAATGAGTCGAATCGGCAGCCCTTCAGAAAGTGTTGCATTGAGCAGAAATGGTCGTAATCTGATGGAGCACAGTTAGCACTGTAAGCTGGATGTGGCAGAACCTCAACGCCGTCCAGCTCTTCAAACTTGTCTTTGGTCTTCCTGGTGGTATGTGGTTTGGCATTGTCCTGCTGCATCCAAGCGCGCTTTCGGTTGATCAGAGCCGGGTACTTTTGCTTCAACTTTTCGTAGACCCGCTCAAGTTGCTGACAGTAAAGTTCGGCACTGATAGCACGACCATTCAGAACCAACTCAAAATGCACGATTCCTTCAAAGTTCCATCAAACGCACAACATGACTTTCTTGCCAAATCGATCTTGTTTTGGAACCGACGGTGTCTCTTGCCCTTTCTGAACCCATCGCTTGTCTCGATTGTGCTGGACCAGATAGACCCACTTCGCAAGTGTTTACGAACTTTTGGAACAACCTAATATTTGATGATGATATAAATTTTACTTTTTAGGTTATTACTCACGCAGTAACCTTTAGGTTACAACATATTCATTGAACGAGCAGCCAGTACTGTTTTCGATAGAATTATGGTAACATTTTTTGAAAACACCTTTTGTAAAAAAAAGTTTTCTCAAGTCCAGTAGCTGTTAGCCCTCTTTTCAGTACTAATGAGAATTTCCTTCTCGTGTGAACTTTGGTAACCCCACCTAAAATATGATACTTTAGGTTATTCTATCGTTATTTTGCATCAAGTTAATTTTACTTAAGGATGTTCGCTCATTTGCCTCTTATATTGTTGTTCCCACTTTTTTTTTAGTTTTATTTTTTTCTCCTCTCTCCTGTTTGATAACAGAGATGTTAGTTCTCTGAAAGATGAGGAACATATTTTTTGCGTGTGTATTTCGTATTTGTTTTTGTCTTTGGATGAGTGTGTGTTTGAGTCGTTGGTTACTCGAATATTTGTTAATTACCTAGTCTTGCATTAATTTCGTCCAGTTATTTGATTTTTTTTTCCTGTAATTAATGATTATGGGAGTTTTTATTCGTAACAATTTTTTGTTTAGTTTCTTGTACATAAATTGTCTTCATTGTAACTATTCATTGCGACTTCATTTTTAAATGCTGTTATTTTATTTTCCTATACAGACAAAGGAAAACTGGTAGATATCTCATAGAGACTTGAGGTATTACGGTAGCCGTAGTAAGATTGGTAAGAATGTATTGTTTAGGTGTATGAATACCATATTTCCGTCTAGCTGAATTTAAGAAAACACAGATTTAAGACCAGATTTCTTCTATCTTAAATTTTGGCCTTGACTATTCCTTTTCTCTTTGGTAAATGGAACTTTACAAATTTAAACTCAGCGCTGGATTGGAGGCAATGTTTAATCAAATGTGGCAAAATAAAGTGAAAACAGCAACCAGCGAGTGAATTGTGGCTCTCCCAGCCGGTATTCCAGTCCAGAGTCGTTCCTTCTCGAGTGCTGTCTCAAAATCGCACTAACAGACTTTTCAGCCGCCACTGTGAAGGTTGCTCCACGCGCCCCGCACTGGGAAAAATAGTTGCTTTTATATTTGTACATATACCCATAATCCTTTTGCGTCTTTCTGCGATCCCATAATGCATTGCATATTTTTAGTGTATAAAAATGCAATGCAAGTCCCCCCACTATTCTTTTACGTTAACTGGCTGAGGACGGATTACGGCAGAGCGGTAAGTGCTTTTTCTTTCTCCTTCATTTTAACTGCAGTAGCTTTACATGCTAAGCAAATACGGGCTCTTTTTTGGCGGGAACCAGGCAAGTCGCAAACATTTGTGCTCGTCCCAGGTTCTATCTCATGTCTGCTACAGTTTTACAAAAGAATTGCTGGATGTAATCTTAAGTTTATTCTAAGTTTTGTTCTTTTGTATATTTTACTTATGGAAATCTCTTCCGACCTTTTTTTTTATCTTTAACAATTTAAATGCAAGTTCAATCGTTATTTTCTATCTTTTTAACTCATGTTCTTCTGTTGTTATTGTTGTGGGGTTCTCCTTTTCATAAAGATGGACTTGTCCAGAATATACATATACTACTATAGAAACGAGACTAGAGAATACCGCAACTAGTCCATAATAGCTCTGTGCTCTAATCATCGGGAAGATTATTACGCAGTACCCGTCAGTTTCCGACGCGGACATACTCAATATACTACGGCTTCACTTCCGGAGACTTGTATCTATACTTCTAAATAACCCGCTTTCCTGGGTTACTAATCTTCATTCAAGTCTGTATCCTTACGTTAATGCGCTTATTTTCAATCTCAATTACTGGTCCTTGTTCATTTATTTGTGCAGACCCCATTCCCGGAATCCACAACACCTGGACTACTAATCTTCATTCAAGTCTGTATCCTTACGTTAATACACTTATTTTCAATCTCAATTACTGGTCGTTGTTCATTTATTTGTGCAGACCCCATTCCCGGAATCCACAACACCTGGACTACTAATCTTCATTCAAGTCTGTATCCTTACGTTAATACACTTATTTTCAATCTCAATTACAGGTCGTTGTTCATTTATTTGTGCAGACCCCATTCCCGGAATCCACAACACCTGGACTACTAATCCTCATTCAAGTCTGTATCCTTACGTTAATACGCTTATTTTCAATCTCAATTACTGGTCGTTGTTCATTTATTTGTGCAGACCCCATTCCCGGAATCCACAACACCTGGACTACTAATCTTCATTCAAGTCTGTATCCTTGCGTTAATACACTTATTTTCAATCTCAATTACTGGTCGTTGTTCATTTATTTGTGCAGACCCCATTCCCGGAATCCACAACACCTGGACTACTAATCTTCATTCAAGTCTGTATCCTTACGTTAATACACTTATTTTCAATCTCAATTACTGGTCGTTGTTCATTTATTTGTGCAGACCCCATTCCCGGAATCCACAACACCTGGACTACTAATCCTCATTCAAGTCTGTATCCTTACGTTAATACGCTTATTTTCGATCTCAATTACTGGTCGTTGTTCATTTATTTGTGCAGACACCATTCCCGGATTCCACAACACCTGGACTACTAATCTTCATTCAAGTCTGTATCCTTACGTTAATACGCTTATTTTCAATCGCAATTACTGGTCCTTGTTCATTTATTTGTGCAGACCCCATTCCCGGAATCCACAACACCTGGACTACTAATCCTCATTCAAGTCTGTATCCTTACGTTAATACGCTTATTTTCAATCTCAATTACTGGTCCGTGTTCATTTATTTGTGCAGACCCCATTCCCGGAATCCACAACACCTGGACTACTAATCTTCATTCAAGTCTGTATCCTTACGTTAATACACTTATTTTCAATCTCAATTACTGGTCCTTGTTCATTTATTTGTGCAGACACCATTCCCGGAATCCACAACACCTGGACTACTAAGCCTCATTCAAGTCTGTATCCTTACGTTAATACGCTTATTTTCAATCTCAATTAGTGGTCGTTGTTCATTTATTTGTGCAGACCCCATTCCCGGAATCCAAAACACCTGGACTACTAATCTTCATTCAAGTCTGTATCCTTACGTTAATACGCTTATTTTCAATCTCAATTACTGGTTGTTGTTCATTTATTTGTGCAGACCCCATTCCCGGAATCCACAACACCTGGACTACTAATCCTCATTCAAGTCTGTATCCTTGCGTTAATACGCTTATTTTCAATCTCAATTACTGGTCCTTGTTCATTTATTTGTGCAGACCCCATTCCCGGAATCCACAACACCTGGACTACTAATCTCCATTCAAGTCTGTATCCTTACGTTAATACGCTTATTTTCAATCTCAATTAGTGGTCGTTGTTCATTTATTTGTGCAGACCCCATTCCCAGAATCCACAACACCTGGACTACTAATCTTCATTCAAGTCTGTATCCTTACGTTAATACGCTTATTTTCAATCTCAATTACTGGTCCTTGTTCATTTATTTGTGCAGACCCCATTCCCAGAATCCACAACACCTGGACTACTAATCTTCATTCAAGTCTGTATCCTTACGTTAATACACTTATTTTCAATCTCAATTACTTGTCCTTGTTCATTTATTTGTGCAGACCCCATTCACGGAATCCACAACACCTGGACTACTAATCCTCATTCAAGTCTGTATCCTTACGTTAATACGCTTATTTTCAATCTCAATTATTGGTCGTTGTTCATTTATTTGTGCAGACCCCATTCCCGGAATCCACAACACCTGGACTACTAATCTTCATTCAAGTCTGTATCCTTACGTTAATACGCTTATTTTCAATCTCAATTACTGGTCCTTGTTCATTTATTTGTGCAGACCCCATTCCCGGAATCCACAACACCTGGACTACTAATCCTCATTCAAGTCTGTATCATTACGTTAATACGCTTATTTTCAATCTCAATTACTGGTCCTTGTTCATTTATTTGTGCAGACCCCATTCCCGGAATCCACAACACCTGGACTACTAATCCTCATTCAAGTCTGTATCCTTGCGTTAATACACTTATTTTCAATCTCAATTACTGGCCCTTGTTCATTTATTTGTGCAGAACCCATTCCCGGAATCCACAACACCTGGACTACTAATCTTCATTCAAGTCAGTATCCTTACGTTAATACGCTTATTGTCAATCTCAATTACTGGTCCTTGTTCATTTATTTGAGCGGACCCCATTCCCGGGATCCACAACACCTGGACTACTAATCTTCATTCAAGTCAGTATCCTTACGTTAATACGCTTATTGTCAATCTCAATTACTGGTCCTTGTTCATTTATTTGTGCAGACCCCATTCCCGGAATCCACAACGCCTGGACTACTAATCTTCATTCAAGTCTATCCTTGCGTTAATACGCTATTTTCAATCTCAATTACTGGCCCTTGTTCATTTATTTGTGCAGAACCCATTCCCGGAATCCACAACACCTGGACTACTAATCTTCATTCAAGTCTGTATCCTTGCGTTAATACACTTATTTTCAATCAATTACTGGCCCTTGTTCATTTATTTGTGCAAGAACCCATTCCCGGAATCCACAACACCTGGACTACTAATCTTCATTCAAGTCTGTATCCTTGCGTTAATACACTTATTTTCAATCTCAATTACTGGCCCTTGTTCATTTATTTGTGCAGACCCCATTCCCGGAATCCACAACACCTGGACTATAATCCTCATTCAAGTCTGTATCATTACGTTTAATACGCTTATTTTCAATCTCAATTACTGGTCCTTGTTCATTTATTTGTGCAGACCCCATTCCAGATACAACACCTGGACTACTAATCCTCATTCAAGTCTGTATCATTACGTTAATACGCTTATTTTTTACTAATCTCAATTACTGGTCCTTGTTCATTTATTTGTGCAGACCCCATTCCCGGAATCCACAACGCCTGGACTACTAATCCTCATTCAAGTCTGTATCATTGGAGTTAATACGCTTATTTTCAATCTCAATTACTGGTCCTTGTTCATTTATTTGTGCAGACCCCATTCCCGGAATCCACAACACCTGGACTACTAATCCTCATTCAAGTCTGTATCCTTGCGTTAATACACTTATTTTCAATCTCAATTACTGGCCCTTGTTCATTTATTTGTGGGGAACCCCATTCCCGAATCCACAACACCTGGACTATAATCTTCATTCAAGTCGAGTATCCTTACGTTAATACGCTTATTGTCAATCTCAATTACTGGTCCTTGTTCATTTATTTGTACGGACCCCATCCCGGGATCCCACAACACTTGGACTACTAATCTTCATTCAAGTCAGTATCCTTACGTTAATACGCTTATTGTCAATCTCAATTACTGGTCCTTGTTCATTTATTTGTGCAGACCCCATTCGGAATCCACAACACCTGGACTATAATCTTCATTCAAGTCTGTATCCTTGCGTTTAATACCGCCTTTCAATCTCAATTACTAGCCCTTGTTCATTTATTTGTGCAGAACCCATTGAATCTACCGCACCTGGACTATAATCTTCATTCAAGTCTGTATCCTTGCGTTAATACACTTATTTTCAATCTCAATTACTGGCCCTTGTTCATTTATTTGTGCGGACCCCATTCCCAGGAATCCACAACACCTGGACTACTAATCCTCATTCAAGTCTGTTATCCTTACGTTAATACGCTTATTTTCAATCTCAATTACTGGTCGTTGTTCATTTATTTGTGCAGACCCCATTCCCGGAATCCACAACACCTGGACTACTATTGTCCTTCTTTCAAGTCTGTATCCTTACGTTAATACGCTTATTTTCAATCTCATTTACTGGTCGTTGTTCATTTGTTTGTGCAGACCCCATTCCCGGAATCACAACACCTGGACTACTAATCTTCATTCAAGTCTGTATCCTTACGTTAATACGCTTATTTTCAATCTCAATTACTGGTCCTTGTTCAATTTATTTGTGCAGACCCCATTCCAGAATCCACAACACCTGGAATACTAATCTTCATTCAAGTCTGTATCCTTACGTTAATACACTTATTTTCAATCTCAATTACTTGTCCTTGTTCATTTATTTGTGCAGACCCCATTCCCGGAATCCACAACACCTGGACTACTAATCCTCATTCAAGTCTGTATCCTTACGTTAATACGCTTATTTTCGATCCTGAAATTACTGGTCGTTGTTCATTTATTTGTGCAGACACCATTCCCGGATTCCACAACACCTGGACTACTACTAATCTTCATTCAAGTCTGTATCCTTACGTTAATACGCTTATTTTCAATCGCAATTACTGGTCCTTGTTCATTTTATTTGTGCAGACCCATTCCCGGAATCCACAACACCTGGACTACTAATCCTCATTCAAGTCTGTATCCTTACGTTAATACGCTTATTTTCAATCTCAATTACTGGTCCTTGTTCATTTATTTGTGCAGACCCCATTCCGGAATCACAACACCTGGACTACTAATCTTCATTCAAGTCTGTATCCTTGCGTTAATACGCCTTTTCAATCTCAATTACTGGTCTTTGTTCATTTATTTGTGCAGACCCCATTCACGGAATCCACAACACCTGGACTACTAATCTTGATTCAAGTCTGTATCATACGTTAATACGCTTATTTTCAATCTCAATTACTGGTTGTTCATTTATTTGTGCAGACCCCATTCGGAATCCACAACCACCTGGACTACTAATCCTCATTCAAGTCTGTATCCTTGCGTTAATACGCTTATTTTCAATCTCAATTACTGGTCCTTGTTCATTTATTTGTGCAGACCCCATTCACGGAATCCACAACACCTGGACTACTAATCTTCATTCAAGTCTGTATCCTTACGTTAATACGCTTATTTTCAATCTCAATTACTGGTCCTTGTTCATTTATTTGTGCAGACCCCATTCCCAGAATCCACAACACCTGGACTACTAATCTTCATTCAAGTCTGTATCCTTACGTTAATACGCTTATTTTCAATCTCAATTACTGGTCCTTGTTCATTTATTTGTACAGACCCCATTCCCAGAATCCACAACACCTGGACTACTAATCGCATTCAAGTCTGTATCCTTACGTTAATACACTTATTTTTCAATCTCAATTACTTGTCCTTGTTCATTTATTTGTACGAATACATTCACGGAATCCACAACACCTGGACTACTAATCCTCATTCAAGTCTGTATCCTTACGTTAATACGATTATTTTCAATCTCAATTATTGGTCGTTGTTCATTTATTTGTACAGACCCATTCCCGGAATCCACAACACCTGGACTACTAATCTTCATTCAAGTCTGTATCCTTACGTTAATACGCTTATTTTCAATCAATTACTGGTCTTGTTCATTTATTTGTACAGACCCCATTCCCGGAATCCACAACACCTGGACTATAATCTTCATTCAAGTCTGTATCCTTGCGTTAATACACTATTTTCAATCTCAATTACTGGCCCTTGTTCATTTATTTGTTTAGAACCCATTCCCGGAATCACAACACCTGGACTACTAATCTTGGAGTGATCAGTATCCTTACGTTAATACGCTTATTTTCAATCTCAATTACTGGTCCTTGTTCATTTATTTGTGCGGACCCCATTCCCAAGAATCCACAACACCTGGACTACTAATCCTCGGTGAAGTCGTATCCTTACGTTAATACGCTTATTTTCAATCTCAATTACTGGTCGTTGTTCATTTATTTGTGCAGACACCATTCCGGAATCCACAACACCTGGACTACCTAATCTTCATTCAAGTCAGTATCCTTACGTTAATACGCTTGTTAGTAATCTCAATTACTGGTCCTTGTTCATTTATTTGGCAGGACCCCATTCGGGATCCACAACACCTGGACATAATCTTCATTCAAGTCAGTATCCTTACGTTAATACGCTTATTGTCAATCTCAATTACTGGTCCTTGTTCATTTATTTGTGCAGACCCCATTCCCGGAATCACAACACCTGGACTACTAATCTTCATTCAAGTCTGTATCCTTGCGTTAATACACTTATTTTCAATCTCAATTACTGGCCCTTGTTCATTTATTTGTGCAGAACCCATTCCCGGAATCCACAACACCTGGACTACTAATCTTCATTCAAGTCTGTATCCTTGCGTTAATACACTTATTTTCAATCTCAATTACTGGCCCTTGTTCATTTATTTGTGCGGACCCCATTCCCGGAATCCACGCTTACCTGGACTAATCCTCAGTCCAAGTCTGTATCCTTACGTTAATACGCTTATTTTCAATCTCAATTACTGGTCGTTGTTCATTTATTTGTGCAGACCCCATTTGGAATCACAACACCTGGACTGCCTGATATGCCTTTCAAGTCTGTATCACTTACGTTAATACGCTTATTTTCAATCTCAATTACTGATTACGTTGTTCGTTTATTTGTGCAGACCTCATTCCCGGAATCCACAACACCTGGACTACTAATCTTCATTCCGTCTAATGCCGTTAATACGCCCATAATCTCAATTACTGGTCCTTGTTCATTTATTTGTGCAGACCCCATTCCCAGAATCCACAACACTTGGACTACTAATCTTCATTCAGTCTGTATCCTTACGTTAATACGCTTCTTTCTTCAATCTCAATTACTGGTCCTTGTTCATTTATTTGTACCGGACCACCACAAGATCACAACTGGAATATGATATTTCAATTCAAAGTCTATCCCTTACGTTAAGCCAACTGTTTTCAATCTCATTAACGTCTGTATTCATTTTAACATGCCGTTGGTGCCATGGTCCACAACGCCTGGTTCTAATCTACTCATTCAAGTCTGTATCCTTACGTTAATAAACATTTTCGATCTCAATTACTGGTCGTTGTTCATTTATTTTGTTACAGACACCATTCCCGGATTCCACAACACCTGGACTACTAATCTTCAATTGAAGTCACCATATCCATACGTTAATACGCTTATTTTCAATCTGTAGAATTTTGGTCCTTGTTCATTTATTTGTGCAGACCCCATTCCGGAATCCACAACACCTGGACTACTAATCCTCATTCAAGTCTGTATCCTTACGTTAATACGCTTATTTTCAATCAATTGTAAGTTAACGTTTCTTTTGTTTGTACAGACCACATTCCCGGAATCCACAACACCTGGACTACTAATCTTCATTCAAGTCTGTATCCTTGCGTTAATACACTTATTTTCCAATCTGTTATGGTCTTTGGTGCTTGTTTGTGCAGACCCATTCACGGAATCCACAACACCTGGACTACTAATCTTGGATTCAAATCTGTATCATACCGTTATCCCCACTTCATTTTCAATCTCAATTACTGGTTGTTGTTCATTTATTTGTGCAGACCACATTCCGGAATCCACAACACCTGGACTCACCTGATACTCATTCAAGTCTGTATCCTTGCGTTAATGCTCATTTTCAATCTCAATTACTGGTCCTTGTTCATTTATTTGTGCAGACCCCATTCCGGAATCCACAACACCTGGACTACTAATCTTCATTCAAGTCTGTATCCTTACGTTAATGCGCTTATTTTCAATCTCATCAGTATGGTCCTTGTTCATTTGTTGGCCAAGACCCCATTCCAGAATCCACAACACCTGGACTACTAATCTTCAAAATAGAGTCTGTATCCTTACGTTAATACGCTTATTTTCGTCTCAATTACTGGTCATGTTCATTTATTTGTGCAGACCCCATTCCCAGAATCCACACTTTTCGGACACTAATCTTCCATTCGATCTGCTGTCCTTACGTTAATACTTATTTTCAATCTCAATTAGCATTACCTTGTTCGTTTATTTGTGCAGACCCCAACCACGGAATCACAACGCCTGGACTGCTAATCCTCATTCAGAGTCGTATCATACGTTATTTTACGTTCGGCCTTAATCTGAACTATTGGTCGTTGTTCATTTATTTATTGCAGACCCATTCCCGAATCACAACACCTGGACTACTAATCTTCATTCAAGTCTGTATCTATACGGGTAATAAGCAATATTTTTCAATCATTATAGTCCTTGTTCATTTATTTGTGCAGACCACATTTCCCGGAATCCACGCAACACCTGGACTACTAATCCTCATTCAAGTCTGTATCATTACGTTAATACGCTTATTTTCAATCTCAAATGCTGGTCCTTGTTCATTTATTTGTGCAGACCCCATTCCCGGAATCCACAACACCTGGACTACTAATCTTCATTCAAGTCTGTATCCTTGCGTTAATACACTTATTTTCAATCTCAATTACTGGCCCTTGTTCATTTATTTGTGCAGAACCCATTCCGGAATCCACAACACCTGGACTATAATCTTCATTCAAGTCAGTATGTACGTTAATAGCTTATTTTCAATCTCAATTACTGGTCCTTGTTCATTTATTTGTGCGGACCCCATTCCCGGAATCCACAACATGGACGGCTATAATCCTCATTCAAGTCTGTATCCTTACGTTAAGCCGCTTGTTTCAATCTCAATTACTGGTCGTTGTTCATTTATTTGTGCAGACACCATTCCGGAATCCACAACACCTGGACTACTAATCTTCATTCAAGTCTGTATCCTTACGTTAATACGCTTATTTTCCAATCGCAATTACTGGTCCTTGTTCATTTGTTGTGGGGCCCCATTCCCGGAATCCACAACACCTGGACAACTAATCCTCATTCAAGTCTGTATCCTTACGTTAATACGCTTATTTTCAATCTCACTACTGGGTCCAAGTTCACGTATTTGTGCAGACCCCATTCCCGGAATCCACAACACCCAACGATCTACTAATCCTCATTCAAGTCTGTATCCTCATTAATACGCTTATTTTCAATCTCTACTACTGTCCTCGTCTTCATTTATTTGTGCGACCCTCTATTCCCGGAATCCACAACAACTGACTACTAATCTTCATTCTATTCGTATCTTGCGTTAATACACTTATTTTCAATCTCACTACTCGTCCTTGTTCATTTATTTGTGCAGACCCCATTCACGGAATCCACGTACTGACCTGGACTACTAATCTTGATTCAAGTCTGTATCCTACGTTAATACGCTTATTTTCAATCTCATCATCATTGTTGCTCATTTATTTGCAGACCTCATTCTGGAATCCACAACACCTGGACTACTAATCCTCATTCAAGTCTGTATCCTTGCGTTAATACGCTTATTTTCAATCTCAATTACTGGTCTTGTTCATTTATTTGTGCAGACCCCATTCCTGAATCCACAACACCTGACATTAATCTTCATTCAAGTCTGTATCCTTACGTTAATACGCTTATTTTCAATCTCAATTACTGGTCCTTGTTCATTTATTTGTGCAGACCCATTCCCAGAATCCACAACACCTGGACTTACTAATCTTCATTCAAGTCTGAATCCTTACGTTAATACATTATTTTCAATCTCAATTACTTGTCCTTGTTCATTTATTTGTGCAGACCCCATTCACGGAATCCACAACAATTCGACTACTAATCTCATTCAAGTCTGTATCCTTACGTTAATACGCTTATTTTCAATCTCAATTATTGGTCGTTGTTCATTTACTTGTGCAGACCCCATTCCCGGAATCCACAACACCTGGACTACTAATTCATTCAAGTCTGTAGTATCCCATGTTAATACGCTTATTTTCAATCTCACTACTGGTCCTTGTTCATTTATTTGTGCAGACCCCATTCCCGGAATCCACAACACCTGACTAGTAATCCTCATTCAAGTCTGTATCATTACGTTAGACGCTTATTTTCAATCTCAATTACTGGTCCTTGTTCATTTATTTGTGCAGACCCCATTCCCGAATCCACAACACCTGGACTACTAATCTTCATTCAAGTCTGTATCCTTGCGTTAATACACTCCTATTTTCAATCTCAATTACTGGCCTTTGTTCATTTATTTGTGCAGAACCCATTCGAATCCACAACACCTGGATCACTAATCTTCATTCAAGTCAGTATCCTTACGCCAATACGCTTATTTCACCCCAATTACTGGTCCTTGTTCATTTATTTGTGTGACCCCATTCCCAACCACAACACCTGGACTACTAATCCTCATTCAAGTCTGTGTCCTTACGTTAATACGCTTATTTTCAATCCACCACGTTCGTTGTTCATTTATTTGTGCAGACCCCATTCCCGAATCCACAACACCTGGACTACTAGTCTTTCAAGTCTGTATCTCCGTTAATACGCGCATTTTCAATCTCAATTACTGGTCGTTGTTCATTTATTTGTGCAGACACCATTCCCGGAACTAATAAACACCTGGACTATCAATTCTCATTGAAGTTCGTATCCTTACGTTAATACGCTTATTTTCAATCTCAATTACTGGTCCTGACTATTTATTTGTGCAGACCCTATTCCCAGAATCCACAACACCTGGACTACTAATCTTCATTCAAGTCTACCCTACGTTAATACGCTTATTTTCAATCTCAATTACTGGTCCTCGTTCATTTATTTGTGCAGACCCCATTCCCAGAATCCACAACACCTGGACTACTAATCCTCATTCAAGTCTGTATCCTTATTGGCATTACACTTATTTTCAATCTCAATTACTTGTCCTTGTTCATTTATTTGCGCAGACCCCATTCACGGAATCCACAACACCTGGACTACTAATCCTCATTCAAGTCTGTATCCTTACGTTAATACGCTTATTTTCAATCTCACTATTGGTCGTTGTTCATTTTATTTGTGCAGACCCCATTCCCGGAATCCACAACACCTGACCACACCTTCATTCAAGTCTGTATCCTTACGTTAACACGCTTATTTTCAATCTCACTACTGGTCCTTGTTCATTTATTTGTGCAGACCCCATTCCCGGAATCCACAACACCTGGACTACTAATCCTCATTCAAGTCTGTATCATTAGGTTAATACGCTTATTTTCAATCTCAATACTGGTCCTTGTTCATTTATTTGCAGACCCCATTCCCGGAATCCACAACACCTGGACTACTAATCTTCATTCAAGTCTGTATCCTTGCGTTAATACACTTATTTTCAATCTCAATTACTGGTTCTGTTCATTTATTTGTGCAGAACCCATTCCCGAATCCAACACCTGGACTACTAATCTTCATTCAAGTCAGTATCCTTACGTTAATACGTTTATTTTCAATCTCAATTACTGGTCCTTGTTCATTTATTTGTGCAGACCCCATTCCTGAATCCACAACACCTGGACTACTAATCTTCATTCAAGTCTGTATCCTTACGTTAATACGCTTATTTTCAATCTCAATTCCTGGTCCTTGTTCATTTATTTGTGCAGACCCCATTCCCGGAATCCACAACACCTGGACTACTAATCTTCATTCAAGTCAGTATCCTTACGTTAATACGCTTATTTTCAATCTCAATTACTGGTCCTTGTTCATTTATTTGTGCGGACCCCATTCCCGGAATCCACAACACCTGGACTACTAATCCTCATTCAAGTCTGTATCCTTACGTTAATACGCTTATTTTCAATCTCAATTACTGGTCGTTGTTCATTTATTTGTAGACCCCATTCCCGGAATCCACAACACCTGGACTACTAGTCTTCTTCAAAGTCTGTATCCTTACGTTAATACGCTTATTTTCAATCTCAATTACTGGTCCTTGTTCATTTATTTGTGCAGACCCCATTCCCGGAATCCACAAAACACCTGGACTACTAATCTTCATTCAAGTCTGTATCCTTGCGTTAATACACTTATTTTCAATCTCAATTACTGGTCCTTGTTCATTTATTTGTGCAGACCCCATTCCCGGAATCCACAACACCTGACTACTAATCCTCATTCAAGTCTGTATCCTTACGTTAATAAGCTTATTTTCAATCTCAATTACTGGTCGTTGTTCATTTATTTGTGCAGACCCCATCTCTGGTCCACAACACCTGGACTACTAATCTTCATTCAAGTCAGTATCCTTACGTTAATACGCTTTTTTTCAATCTCAATTACTGGTCGTTGTTCATTTATTTGTGCGGACCCCATTCCCGGAATCCACAACACCTGGACTACTAATCCTCATTCAAGTCTGTATCCTTACGTTAATACGCTTATTTTCAATCTCAATTACTGGTCGTTGTTCATTTATTTGTGCAGACCCCATTCCCTCGGAATCCACAACACCTGGACTATCATTCTTCAAGTCTGTATCCTTGTGTTAATACGCTTATTTTCAATCTCAATTACTGGTCGTTGTTCATTTATTTGTGCAGACCCCATTCCCGGAATCCACAACACCTGGACTACTAATCTTCATTCACGTCTGTATCCTTGCGTTAATACACTTATTTTCAATCTCAATTACTGGTACTTGTTCATTTATTTGCAGACCCCATTCCTGAATCCACAACACCTGACTACAAATCTTCATTCAAGTCTGTATCCTTACGTTAATACGCTTATTTTCAATCTCAATTACTGGTCGTTGTTCATTTATTTGTGCAGACCCCATTCCTGAATCCACAAACACTCCGACTACTAATCTTCATTCAAGTCTGTATCCTTGCGTTAATACACTTATTTTCAATCTCACTACTGGTCCTTGTTCATTTATTTGTGCAGACCCCATTCCCGAATCCACAACACCTTGGACTAATCCTCATTCAAGTCTGTATCCTTACGTTAATAAGCTTATTTTCAATCTCAATTACTGGTCGTTGTTCATTTATTTGTGCAGACCCCATTCCTGGAATCCACAACAACTGGACTACTAATCTTCATTCAAGTCTGTATCCTTATCGTTAATACGCTTATTTTTCAATCTCACTACTGGTCCTTGTTCATTTATTTGTGCAGAACCCATTCCGGAATCCACAACACCTGGACTACTAATCTTCATTCAAGTCAGTATCCTTACGTTAATACGCTTATTTTCAATCTCACTACTGGTCCTTGTTCATTTATTTGTGCGGACCCCATTCCCGAATCACGAACACCTGGACTACTAATCCTCATTCAAGTCTGTATCCTTACTACGCTTATTTTCAATCTCAATTACTGGTCGTTGTTCATTTATTTGTGCAGACACCATTCCTGAATCCACAACACCTGGACTACTAATCTTCATTCAAGTCTGTATCCTTACGTTAATACGCTTATTTTCAATCGCAATTACTGGTCCTTGTTCATTTATTTGTGCAGACCCCATTCCCGGAATCCACAACACTCGGACTACTAATCCTCATTCAAGTCTGTATCCTTACGTTAATACGCTTATTTTCAATCTCAATTACTGGTCCTTGTTCATTTATTTGTGCAGACCCCATTCCTGAATCCACAACACCTGGACTACTAATCCTCATTCAAGTCTGTATCCTTACGTTAATACGCTTATTTTCAATCTCACTACTGGTCCTTGTTCATTTATTTGTGCAGACCCCATTCCCGGAATCCACAACAACTGGTCTACTAATCTTCATTCAAGTCTGTATCCTTGCGTTAATACACTTATTTTCAATCTCAATTACTCGTCCTTGTTCATTTATTTGTGCAGACCCCATTCACGGAATCCACAACACCTGACTACTAATCTGATTCAAGTCTGTATCCTTACGTTAATACGCTTATTTTCAATCTCAATTACTGGTTGTTGCTCATTTATTTGTGCAGACCCCATTCCCGGAATCCACAACACCTGGACTACTAATCCTCATTCAAGTCTGTATCCTGCGTTAATACGCTTATTTTCAATCTCAATTACTGGTCCTTGTTCATTTATTTGTGCAGACCCCATTCCCGGAATCCACAACACCTGGACTACTAATCTTCATTCAAGTCTGTATCCTTACGTTAATACGCTTATTTTCAATCTCAATTACTGGTCCTTGGTTCATTTATTTGTGCAGACCCCATTCAGAATCCACAACACCTTGACTACTAATCTTCATTCAAGTCTGAATCCTTACGTTAATACATTATTTTCAATCTCAATTACTTGTCCTTGTTCATTTATTTGTGCAGACCCCATTCACGGAATCCACAACACCTGGACTACTAATCCTCATTCAAGTCTGTATCCTTACGTTAATACGCTTATTTTCAATCTCAATTATTGGTCGTTGTTCATTTATTTGTGCAGACCCCATCTCCCGGAATCCACAACACCTGGACTACTAATCTTCATTCAAGTCTGTATCCTTACGTTAATACGCTTATTTTCAATCTCAATTACTGGTCCTTGTTCATTTATTTGTGCAGACCCCATTCCCGGAATCCACAACACCTGGACTACTAATCCTCATTCAAGTCTGTATCATTACGTTAGACGCTTATTTTCAATCTCAATTACTGGTCCTTGTTCATTTATTTGTGCAGACCCCATTCCCGGAATCCACAACACCTGGACTACTAATCTTCATTCAAGTCTGTATCCTTGCGTTAATACACTTATTTTCAATCTCAATTACTGGCCTTTGTTCATTTATTTGTGCAGAACCCATTCCTGAATCCACAACACCTGGACTACTAATCTTCATTCAAGTCAGTATCCTTACGTTAATACGCTTATTTTCAATCTCAATTACTGGTCCTTGTTCATTTATTTGTGCGGACCCCATTCCCGGAATCCACAACACCTGGACTACTAATCCTCATTCAAGTCTGTATCCTTACGCGGTTTACGCTTATTTTCAATCTCAATTACTGTTCGTTGTTCATTTATTTGTGCAGACCCCATTCCCGGAATCCACAACACCTGGACTACTAGTCTTTCTTCAAGTCTGTATCCTTAAGTTAATACGCTTATTTTCAATCTCAATTACTGGTCGTTGTTCATTTATTTGTGCAGACACCATTCCCGAATCCACAACACCTGGACTACTAATCTTCATTGAAGTCTGTATCCTTACGTTAATACGCTTATTTTCAATCTCAATTACTGGTCCTTATTCATTTATTTGTGCAGACCCCATTCCCAGAATCCACAACACCTGGACTACTAATCTTCATTCAAGTCTGTATCCTTACGTTAATACGCTTATTTTCAATCTCAATTACTTGTCCTTTGTTCATTTTTATTTGTGCAGACCCCATTCCCAGAATCCACAACACCTGGACTACTAATCATTCAAGTCTGTATCCTTACGTTAATACACTTATTTTCAATCTCAATTACTTGTCCTTGTTCATTTATTTGCGCAGACCCCATTCACGGAATCCACAACACCTGGACTACTAATCCTCATTCAAGTCTGTATCCTTACGTTAATACGCTTATTTTCAATCTCAATTATTGGTCGTTGTTCATTTATTTGTGCAGACCCCATTCCCGGAATCCACAACACCTGGACTACTAATCTTCATTCAAGTCTGTATCCTTACGTTAATACGCTTATTTTCAATCTCAATTACTGGTCCTTGTTCATTTATTTGTGCAGACCCCATTCCCGGAATCCACAACACCTGGACTACTAATCCTCATTCAAGTCTGTATCATTAGGTTAATACGCTTATTTTCAATCTCAATTACTGGTCCTTGTTCATTTATTTGCAGACCCCATTCCCGAATCCACAACACCTGGACTATCATCTTCATTCAAGTCTGTATCCTTGTTAATACACTTATTTTCAATCTCAATTACTGGCCCTTGTTCATTTATTTGTGCAGAACCCATTCCCGGAATCCACAACACCTGGACTACTAATCTTCATTCAAGTCAGTATCCTTACGTTAATACGCTTATTTTCAATCTCAATTACGTCCTTGTTCATTTATTTGTGCAGACCCCATTCCCGGAATCCACAACACCTGACTACTAATCTTCATTCAAGTCTGTATCCTTACGTTAATACGCTTATTTTCAATCTCAATTCCTGGTCCTTGTTCATTTATTTGTGCAGACCCCATTCCCGGAATCCACAACACCTGGACTACTAATCTTCATTCAAGTCAGTATCCTTACGTTAATACGCTTATTTTCAATCTCAATTACTGGTCCTTGTTCATTTATTTGTGCGGACCCCATTCCCGGAATCCACAACACCTGGACTACTAATCCTCATTCAAGTCTGTATCCTTACGTTAATACGCTTATTTTCAATCTCAATTACTGGTTTGTTGTTCATTTATTTGTGTAGACCCCATTCCCGAATCCACAACACCTGGACTACTAGTCTTCTTTCAAGTCTGTATCCTTACGTTAATACGCTTATTTTCAATCTCAATTACTGGTCCTTGTTCATTTATTTGTGCAGACCCCATTCCCGGAATCCACAACACCTGGACTACTAATCTTCATTCAAGTCTGTATCCTTGCGTTAATACACTTATTTTCAATCTCAATTACTGGTCCTGTTCGTTTATTTGTGCAGACCCCATTCCCGGAATCCACAACACCTGGACTACTAATCCTCATTCAAGTCTGTATCCTTACGTTAATAAGCTTATTTTCAATCTCAATTACTGGTCGTTGTTCATTTATTTGTGCAGACCCCATTCCTGAATCCACAAATAGACCTGGACTACTAATCTTCATTCAAGTCAGTATCCTTACGTTAATACGCTTTTTTTCAATCTCAATTACTGGTCGTTGTTCATTTATTTGTGCGGACCCCATTCCCGGAATCCACAACACCTGGACTACTAATCCTCATTCAAGTCTGTATCCTTACGTTAATACGCTTATTTTCAATCTCAATTACTGGTCGTTGTTCATTTATTTGTGCAGACCCCATTCCTGAATCCACAACACCTGGACTACTAGTCTTCTTTCAAGTCTGTATCCTTACGTTAATACGCTTATTTTCAATCTCACTACTGGTCGTTGTTCATTTATTTGTGCAGACCCATTCCCGAATCCACAACACCTGGACTACTAATCTTCATTCACGTCTGTATCCTTGCGTTAATACACTTATTTTCAATCTCATTACTGGTACTTGTTCATTTATTTGTGCAGACCCCATTCCCGGAATCCACAACACCTGGACTACAAATCTTCATTCAAGTCTGTATCCTTACGTTAATACGCTTATTTTCAATCTCAATTACTGGTCGTTGTTCATTTATTTGTGCAGACCCCATTCCCGAATCCACAACACCTTGACTACTAATCTTCATTCAAGTCTGTATCCTTGCGTTAATACACTTATTTTCAATCTCACTACTGGTCCTTGTTCATTTATTTGTGCAGACCCCATTCCCGGAATCCACAACACCTGGACTACTAATCCTCATTCAAGTCTGTATCCTTACGTTAAGCCAAGCTTATTTTCAATCTCAATTACTGGTCGTTGTTCATTTATTTGTGCAGACCCTATCTCTAGAATCCACAACAACTGGACTACTAATCTTCATTCAAGTCTGTATCTACGTTAATACGCTTATTTTCAATCTCAATTACTGGTCCTTGTTCATTTATTTGTGCAGACCCCATTCCCGGAATCCACAACACCTGGTCTACTAATCTTCATTCAAGTCTGTAACCTTGCGTTAATACACTTATTTTCAATCTCAATTACTGGTCCTTGTTCATTTATTTGTGCAGACCCCATTCCCGGATTCTACAACACCTGGAATACTAATCCTCATTCAAGTCTGTATCCTTGCGTTAATACACTTATTTTCAATCTCAATTACTGGTCCTTGTTCATTTATTTGTGAAGACCCCGTTCCCGGAATCCACAACACGTGGACTACTAATCCTCATCTAAAGTCTGTATCCTTACGTTAATACGCTTATTTTCAATCTCAATTACTGGTCGTTGTTCATTTATTTGTGCAGACCCCATTCCCGGAATCCACAACACCTGGTCTACTAATCTTCATTCAAGTCTGTATCCTTACGTTAATACGCTTATTTTCAATCTCAGTTACTGGTCCTTGTTCATTTATTTGTGCAGACCCCATTCCCAGTATCCACAACACCTGGACTACTAATCTTCATTCAAGTCTGTAACCTTGCGTTAATACACTTATTTTCAATCTCAATTACTGGTCGTTGTTCATTTATTTGTGCAGACCCCATTCCCGGAATCCACAACACCTGGACTACTAATCTTCATTCAAGTCTGTATCCTTGCGTTAATACACTTATTTTCAATCTCAATTACTGGTCCTTGTTCATTTATTTGTGCAGACCCCATTCCCGGAATCCACAACACCTGGACTACTAATCCTCATTCAAGTCTGTATCCTTACGATAATAAGCTTATTTTCAATCTCAATTACTGGTCGTTGTTCATTTATTTGTGCAGACCCCATTCCCGGAATCCACAACAACTGGACTACTAATCTTCATTCAAGTCTGTATCCTTACGTTAATACGCTTATTTTCAATCTCAATTACTGGTCCTTGTTCATTTATTTGTGCAGACCCCATTCCCGGAATCCACAACACCTGGACTACTAATCTTCATTCAAGTCTGTAACCTTGCGTTAATACACTTATTTTCAATCTCAATTACTGGTCCTTGTTCATTTATTTGTGCAGACCCCATTCCCGGATTCTACAACACCTGGAATACTAATCCTCATTCAAGTCTGTATCCTTGCGTTAATACACTTATTTTCAATCTCAATTACTGGTCCTTGTTCATTTATTTGTGCAGACCCCATTCCCGGAATCCACAACATCTGGACTACTAATCTTCATTCAAGTCTGTATCCTTGCGTTAATACACTTATTTTCAATCTCAATTACTGGTCCTTGTTCATTTATTTGTGAAGACCCCGTTCCCGGAATCCACAACACGTGGACTACTAATCCTCATTCAAGTCTGTATCCTTACGTTAATACGCTTATTTTCAATCTCAATTACTGGTCGTTGTTCATTTATTTGTGCAGACCCCATTCCCGGAATCCACAACACCTGGACTACTAATCTTCATTCAAGTCTGTATCCTTACGTTAATACGCTTATTTTCAATCTCAGTTACTGGTCCTTGTTCATTTATTTGTGCAGACCCCATTCCCAGTATCCACAACACCTGGACTACTAATCTTCATTCAAGTCTGTAACCTTGCGTTAATACACTTATTTTCAATCTCAATTACTGGTCGTTGTTCATTTATTTGTGCAGACCCCATTCCCGGAATCCACAACACCTGGACTACTAATCTTCATTCAAGTCTGTATCCTTGCGTTAATACACTTATTTTCAATCTCAATTACTGGTCCTTGTTCATTTATTTGAGCAGACCCCATTCCCAGAATCCACAACACCTGGACTACTAATCTTCATTCAAGTCTGTATCCTTACGTTAATACGCTTATTTTCAATCTCAATTACTGGTCCTTGTTCATTTATTTGTGCAGACCTCATTCCCGGAATCCACAACACCTGGACTACTAATCTTCATTCAAGTCTGTATCCTTACGTTAATACACTTATTTTCAATCTCAATTACTGGTCCTTGTTCATTTATTTGTGCAGACCCCATTCCCGGAATCCACAACACCTGGACTACTAATCCTCATTCAAGTCTGTATCCTTACGTTAATACACTTATTTTCAATCTCAATTACTGGTCCTTGTTCATTTATTTGTGCAGACCCCATTCCCGGAATCCACAACACCTGGACTACTAATCTTCATTCAAGTCTGTATCCTTACGTTAATACGCTTATTTTCAATCTCAATTACTGGTCCTTGTTCATTTATTTGTGCGGACACCATACCCGGAATCCACAACACCTGGACTACTAATCTTCATTCAAGTCTGTATCCTTACGTTAATACGCTTATTTTCAATCTCAATTACTGGTCCTTGTTCATTTATTTGTGCAGACCCCATTCCCGGAATCCACAACACCTGGACTACTAATCCTCATTCAAATCTGTATCCTTACGTTAATACACTTATTTTCAATCTCAATTACTGGTCCTTGTTCATTTATTTGTGCGGACCCCATTCCCGGAATCCACAACACCTGGACTACTAATCTTCATTCAAGTCTGTATCCTTACGTTAATACGCTTATTTTCAATCTCAATTACTGGTCCTTGTTCATTTATTTGTGCGGACCCCATTCCCGGAATCCACAACACCTGGAGTACTAATCTTCATTCAAGTCTGTATCCTTACGTTAATACGCTTATTTTCAATCTCAATTACTGGTCGTTGTTCATTTATTTGTGCAGACCCCATTCCCGGAATCCACAACACCTGGACTACTAATCTTCATTCAAGTCTGTATCCTTACGTTAATACGCTTATTTTCAATCTCAATTACTGGTCCTTGTTCATTTATTTGTGCGGACCCCATTCCCGGAATCCACAACACCTGGACTACTAATCTTCATTCAAGTCTGTATCCTTACGTTAATGCGCTTATTTTCAATCTCAATTACTGGTCCTTGTTCATTTATTTGTGCGGACCCCATTCCCGGAATCCACAACACCTGGACTACTAAGCTTCATTCAAGTCTGTATCCTTACGTTAATACGCTTATTTTAAATCTCAATTACTGTTCCTTGTTCATTTATTTGTGCAGACCCCATTCCCGGGATCCACAACACCTGGACTACTAATCTTCATTCAAGTCTGTATCCTTACGTTAATACGCTTATTTTCAATCTCAATTACTGGTCCTTGTTCATTTATTTGTGCGGACCCCATTCCCGGAATCCACAACACATGGACTACTAATCTTCATTCAAGTCTGTATCCTTACGTTAATACGCTTATTTTCAATCTCAATTACTGGTCCTTGTTCATTTATTTGTGCAGACCTCATTCCCGGAATCCGCAACACCTGGACTACTAATCTTCATTCAAGTCTGTATCCTTGCGTTAATACACTTATTTTCAATCTCAATTACTGGTCCTTGTTCATTTATTTGTGCAGACCCCATTCCCGGAATCCACAACACCTGGACTACTAATCCTCATTCAAGTCTGTATCCTTACGTTAATACGCTTATTTTCAATCTCAATTACTGGTCGTTGTTCATTTATTTGTGCAGACCCCATTCCCGGAATCCACAACACCTGGACTACTACTCCTCATTCAAGTCTGTATCCTTACGTTAATACACTTATTTTCAATCTCAATTACTGGTCCTTGTTCATTTATTTGTGCAGACCCCATTCCCGGAATCCACAACACCTGGACTACTAATCTTCATTCAAGTCTGTATCCTTACGTTAATACACTTATTTTCAATCTCAATTACTGGTCCTTTTTCATTTATTTGTGCAGACCCCATTCCCGGAATCCACAACACCTGGACTACTAATCTTCAATCAAGTCTGTATCCTTACGTTAATACGCTTATTTTCAATCTCAATTACTGGTCGTTGTTCATTTATTTGTGCAGACCCCATTCCCGGAATCCACAACACCTGGACTACTAATCCTCATTCAAGTCTGTATCCTTACGTTAATACCCTTATTTTCAATCTCAATTACTGGTCGTTGTTCATTTATCTGTGCAGACCCCATTCCCGGAATCCACAACACCTGGACTACTAATCTTGATTCAATCTGTATCCTTACGTTAATACGCTTATTTTCAATCTCAATTACTGGTCCTTGTTCATTTATTTGTGCAGACCCCATTCCCGGAATCCACAACACCTGGACTACTAATCTTCATTCAAGTCGGTATCCTTACGTTAATACGCTTATTTTGAATCTCAATTACTGGTCGTTGTTCATTTATTTGTGCAGACCCCTTTCCCGGAATCCACAACACCTGGACTACTAATCTTCATTCAAGTCTGTATCCTTACGTTAATGCGCTTATTTTCAATCTCAATTACTGGTCCTTGTTCATTTATTTGTCCAGACCCCATTCCCGGAATCCACAACACCTGGACTACTAATCCTCATTCAAGTCTCTATCCTTACGTTAATACGCTTATTTTCAATCTCAATTACTGGTCCTTGTTCATTTATTTGTGCAGACCCCATTCCCGGAATCCACAACACCTGGACTACTAATCTTCATTCAAGTCTGTATCCTTACGTTAATACGCTTATTTTCAATCTCAATTACTGGTCGTTGTTCATTTATTTGTGCAGACCCTTTTCCCGGAATCCACAACACCTGGACTACTAATCCTCATTCAAGTCTGTATCCTTACGTTAATGCGCTTATTTTCAATCTCAATTACTGGTCGTTGTTCATTTATTTGTGCAGACCCCATTCCCGGAATCCACAACACCTGGACTACTAATCTTCATTCAAGTCTGTATCCTTACGTTAATACGCTTATTTTCAATCTCAATTACTGGTCCTTGTTCATTTATTTGTGCAGACCCCATTCCCGGAATCCAGAACACCTGGACTACTAATCTTCATTCAAGTCTGTATCCTTACGTTAATACACTTATTTTCAATCTCAATTACTGGTCGTTGTTCATTTATTTGTGCAGACCCCATTCCCGGAATCCACAACACCTGGACTACTAATCCTCATTCAAGTCTGTATCCTTACGTTAATACGCTTATTTTCAATCTCAATTACTGGTCCTTGTTCATTTATTTGTGCAGACCCCATTCCCGGAATCCACAACACCTGGACTACTAATCTTCATTCAAGTCTGTATCCTTACGTTAATACACTTATTTTCAATCTCAATTACTGGTCGTTGTTCATTTATTTGTGCAGACCCCATTCCCGGAATCCACAACACCTGGTCTACTAATCTTCATTCAAGTCTGTATCCTTACGTTAATAGACTTATTTTCAATCTCAATTACTGGTCCTTGTTCATTTATTTGTGCAGACCCCATTCCCGGAATCCACAACACCTGGACTACTAATCTTCATTCAAGTCTGTATCCTTACGTTAATACACTTATTTTCAATCTCAATTACTGGTCGTTGTTCATTTATTTGTGCAGACCCCATTCCCGGAATCCACAACACCTGGACTACTAATCTTCATTCAAGTCTGTATCCTTACGTTAATACGCTTATTTTCAATCTCAATTACTGGTCCTTGTTCATTTATTTGTGCGGACCCCATTCCCGGAATCCACAACACCTGGACTACTAATCTTCATTCAAGTCTGTATCCTTACGTTAATACACTTATTTTCAATCTCAATTACTGGTCGTTGTTCATTTATTTGTGCAGACCCCATTCCCGGAATCCACAACACCTGGACTACTAATCCACATTCAAGTCTGTATCCCTACGTTAATACGCTTATTTTCAATCTCAATTACTGGTCCTTGTTCATTTATTTGTGCAGACCCCATTCCCGGAATCCACAACACCTGGACTACTAATCTTCATTCAAGTCTGTATCCTTACGTTAATACGCTTATTTTCAATCTCAATTACTGGTCGTTGTTCATTTATTTGTGCAGACCCCATTCCCGGAATCCACAACACCTGGACTACTAATCCTCATTCAAGTCTGTATCCTTACGTTAATACGCTTATTTTCAATCTCAATTACTTGTCGTTCATTTATTTGTGCAGACCCCTTTCCCGGAATCCACAACACCTGGACTACTAATCCTCATTCAAGTCTGTATCCTTACGTTAATACGCTTATTTTCAATCTCAATTACTGGTCGTTGTTCATTTATTTGTGCTGACCCCTTTCCCGGAATCCACAACACCTGGACTACTAATCTCCATTCAAGTCTGTATCCTTACGTTAATACGCTTATTTTCAATCTCAATTACTGGTCGTTTTTCATTTATTTGTGCAGACCCCATTCCCGGAATCCACAACACCTGGACTACTAATCCTCATTCAAGTCTGTATCCTTACGTTAATACGCTTATTTTCAATCTCAATTACTGGTCGTTGTTTATTTATTTGTGCAGACCCCATTCCCGGAATCCACAACACCTGGACTACTAATCCTCATTCAAGTCTGTATCCTTACGTTAATGCGCTTATTTTCAATCTCAATTACTGGTCGTTGTTCATTTATTTGTGCAGACCCCATTCCCGGAATCCACAACACCTGGACTACTAATCCTCATTCAAGTCTGTATCCTTACGTTAATACGCTTATTTTCAATCTCAATTACTGGTCGTTTTTCATTTACTTGTGCAGACTCCATTCCCGGAATCCACAACACCTGGACTACTAATCTTCATTCAAGTCTGTATCCTTACGTTAATACGCTTATTTTCAATCTCAATTACTGGTCGTTGTTCATTTATTTGTGCAGACCCCTTTCCCGGAATCCACAACACCTGGACTACTAATCTTTATTCAAGTCTGTATCCTTACGTTAATACGCTTATTTTCAATCTCAATTACTGGTCGTTGTTCATTTATTTGTGCAGACCCCATTCCCGGAATCCACAACACCTGGACTACTAATCTTCATTCAAGTCTGTATCCTTGCGTTAATACGCTTATTTTCTATCTCAATTACTGGTCGTTGTTCATTTATCTGTGCGGACTCCATTCCCGGGATCCACAACACCTGGACTACTAATCTTCATTCAAGTCTGTATCCTTACGTTAATACACTTATTTTCTATCTCAATTACTGGTCGTTGTTCATTTATATGTGCAGACCCCATTCCCGGGATCCACAACAGTTGTCATTTCTTAATAATGTTTTCTTTTTCTCATATTCATTTACACTAATAACCTCTTTGCGTCTTAGTTGCTTTATTGTCTTGCTTGGGCTGAGCATGAGAGATGACTGGTTGTAACACCTGACCACATGAGAGATTACTAGTTACACCTGTAGACGGCATGAGAGATAGTTAGGTGCACCGGTAGACTGCATGAAAGATAGCTAGTTGTACCTTTAAACCGATGGGAGATACCTGGTTGCACTTGTCGACCGTATGAATGACGCTAGTTTGCTGGAGGGCAATACACTACGCCTTTTTGGCCTCAGTTCGAATTCCATTTAATTTTTTTGCATTACCTTACGCACAAATACCATTGGGAAATTTATTAATTCGTCTCTTCCAACAAGTTATGGATTAAATAATAGGACAGATTTGTTTCTATAGCCTTGACTGGCAACCAGTCTACCGCAGAAAGCAATGGCAACCTACTACGCGATAATTTTCTGCCTAGTCAGTCATGTCTCTTTCGCGACAAAGCGTGTATCACGTATGGCAGTTAGCTGTCTGATTGAATAAAATAATGGAATCATAATTAAGACCTACTGGTGATAAAGTGGGGGATCTGTTCTTTATTGTTATGGAGTAATAAACTGATCACCCAATAATTACGATGTAATAATATAATACATCACTTCTCTCTCTAGCTATGATTCAAATAATAGGTTCTATAGCCTTGGCTGGCAACCAGTCTAATGCAGAAAGCAGTGGCAACCTACTGCGGGATAATCTTCTGCCCAGTCAGTCATGTCTCTTTCGAGACACGATCGCCTAAAGCGTGTATAACGTATGGCACTTAACTGACTGATTGAATATAATAGTTGGAATCATGATTAAGGCTACTGCCGGGCAAATGTGAGGGATCGGTTTTCTATTGTTATGAAGTAATAAACTGATCCCCACTAATTACTATGTAATAATATAATACATCGCTTCTCCCTCTAGCTATGATTCAAATAATAGGACAGATGAGGTTCTATAGCCTTGGATGATAACCAGTCTACCGCAGAAACCAATGGCAATCTACTGCCGGATAATCTTCTGCCCAGTCAGTCATGTCTCTTTCAAGACATGATCACCCAAAGCGTGGATCATGTATGGCGTAATTGACTGTTTTTCCCAACCTGAAGTGGAACGACTACATCGAATCTATAGCTGTTTCCACTGCAAGAGAATTGGGTCATTATTTTGAGCCAAAAAATTCTTTCTCGCCAGAATCGATTTTGCTTATTTATTCGTACGTGCATTGAATACTGTTGCCGTATCTGGTGAGTGCTCTTGTTATTCATCGCGAGGTTCTCGAGAAAATCTGCAAGGATCTGCAATATAATCGATCCTGACTTGGCATCTCGGCTTCATTGACTTTCTCGCCAACGTCACGCTGCTTTTCTCTGTCTAGTGAACAAATATTTTCATGGCCCCTGCTCTGACGATTTTTTCTTCCTGATGCCTCGACCACGTGAAGATATGCCTTTTGTTTTTCTAGATTGGCATCCACCTCTCACTCATCCTTTTACCGCTGAAAAAGTTAAATATAGCGGCCGGTTCTACCCCTACAATTTTTTTCTCACATTTCCCGCCTGTAGAACTTCCATGTATTTTTTTCTTACCTGATAACTACAATATTCAAACATTTAAATTTTTATCTTCTTGAATACATCTATCTTTCATTCTTTCTTCACAATAAACAGTACACAGTCTTTTCTCTCATTGTAAACCCCTATGCACTAGTAGTTGTCTCGCCTTGCTTAGGGAAAAATGATTAAAAAAAAAATCTATAGACCTCGTGAGATATAGATGGTTGCATGTGTAGACCGCATGAGAGATGGTTGGTTGCAACTGAAGACCATATGAGATGGCTAGTTGCACCTGTAGACCGCATGAGGTATGGATAGTTGCAACTGTAGATTGCATGAGAGATGGCTGCTTGAAACTATAGACCGCATAACTGATGTTTGGTTGCATCTGTAGACAGCATGGGAGATGTTTAGTTGCACCTGTAGACCGCATGCGAGATATTTGGTTGCAATATTAAAAAGATCCACCTTATTTTTCTTTGATGTTATCGCATTCATTTCCACTGCTGGATAAAATGCGCCTAGCTATCTACATTATAATCCATTTTTATTTTTATTTTGAGGAATGATATTTCTATGATTGAAATCTTGTTAGAATGATATTGCTGATAATAATATCGACGTATGTCGACGTGTGTGATTTGTTTTTCATTTATTCATTTGAATATGCAAAAATAATTTATTTTAAATATTATGAAGACCTCATTCAAAACTGAAGGGTCGTCAAGGCAGATTCTATCTTTATTAAATATTGAGAAATTGCAGCAACTTTTTTTCTCGTTCGGCTGGATTTAAATGTCATCTTGATTCTGTATTAGTTAATAAATAATTTTTGTATGTAAGCATCCTGTCATATTTTCCAACCACTTGTTCAATAGTGATTCTGAACTTTATTCACAATAAAATACATTGCTGTGACACAAGGCCAGTTTGGGGAGAGGAACAAAAGCTCAGGCTGGTACTCACTAATTAACTTTAGAATCAAGCAGGTACAAAATTTTAAATACCTGGTAAGTGTTATAACAGAAGACGGAAAGTGTGACACAGAGATCCGAAGGCGAATTGGCATGGCAAAGGAAGCATTCCAGAAGTTCAGTAAATTATTAAGAAACAGGACAATTTCGCTAGAAACAAAGAAGAGAGTACTGGATTGCTATGTGATGTCAGTTCTTCAATATGGCAGTGAATACTAGACAATATCATCAAAGATGTAGGAAAAACTTGAAGCAACTTAAATGTGGTTCTACAGAAGGATGCTGCGAATATCATGGGTCGAGCATGTGAGCAATGATGAGGTCCTAGAAATGATGGAAACAAAAAGGAAATTAATACTAAGCATCAGGACAGCTGAAATTCTTGATACATGCAATGAGGAAGGAACGCTTGGAGAACCTGATACTAACAGGCCAGATATAGGATAAGAGACAGGGGAAAGCAACGGATAACATATTTGAAAGACATACTCAGGTGGGTGATGGAACGAGGGTTGCACGGTGTAACAGGAGAAGGCGTGCTCAGTGCCACCAGGGATAGGGAGATGTGGAAAGCCATGATCACCTACGTCCTGAAGGGACAGGGCACATAGAAGAACAAGTTCTTTTCTCTCTACGTGCATTAATGCTTCCTCTTGGAGAAGAGACGACTTTTTTCTTGTGGGTGGGTAGGAGTGGAAAAAGGAGCATGGGTAGGAGATTTGAATTTTGTAAGAGCGGTCATTTCGAAGGTAGGGGATTGTGAAATATTTTAGAGTGAAGATGAAAGGCTTCTCATCTTATCTACGTAAGTGTTCATAGGTTTTTCCGGTGAGACTGGTGATGAAGACGCTCCTCTTTTGATCGCATTTTCTGCACTCCTGCTCTTACGAAGCACCTCCGGGTTGTTGCTCTCTTCGTCCTCGTCTCTGCTTCTTTTCAGCGACGAAGATCTTGGTGCTGGCATGTCAACCTCCATGTTGTTTGGCTCTTCCTGGGCTAGTTGCTTTTAGGAGATTTTGACCTCCCCAGTTGAACATCCTGCTTGGGAGGCGACTTTGGTAGCAGAGGAGTCTTTGGTTGAGGCGACTTTGGTGGGGGAGACCTCCTTCGTGGTGGCGAGGTTTCTGCAGTAGAGGAGACTACCCTCGTGTTTGAGCAATCTTAGCCTTTTTCTTTCGGGCCTCTGTCACTCTCACTCCTTGGGTGCCAACGACTCCTTTAGTTCCGACGCGGCTTCTCAAACTTTGTCGGCCACTGTTAGTTGCGATGGTTGGGTCTTTGGTTGCGACAGCTGGGTCTCCGGAGCCGGGTCCTTGGTTGGACATGCCTTGGCAACATTGTCCGATGCTCCGAAGACCCAACAAAACTGTCTTCTACCTTCCATCAGTAGGGGTAGAAGATTTGATTCGTGTAAGAGGGGTCAGTTGGAAGGTAGGATATTGATGGGATTTTTTGTGGGGTGAAGATGAAAGGCATATCTCCTTATCTACGTAAGTGATCATAAGTCTCTCCGGTGAGACTGGTGATGAAGACGCTCCTCTTTTGATCGCCTTTTCTGCACTCCTGCTCTTACGAAGCACCTCCGGGTTGTTGTTCTCTTCGTCCTTGTTTCTGCTTCTTTTCAGAGACGAAGATCTTGGTGCTGGCATGTCAACCTCCATGTTGGTTGACCTTTTCTGGGCAAGTTGCTTTTAGGAGATTTTGACCTACCAGTGGGACATCCTGAACTCAAAAATATCAAAATTCTACCCACCTCATCTCGGTATATTCCGCATTCCGCACGGCAGAGCTTCCATCCGTCTCCACCGCGTTTCATTGCACCATCAGTTGAGAGTTCCGTTTTTCTCCACCGTGTTGCATTCCACCGTCAGTTGTGAGTTTCGTTTTTCTACACCGTGTTTCATTCCACCCTCAGTTGTGAGTTACGTTTTTCTCCACCGTGTTTCGTTCCACCCTCAGTTGTGAGTTCAGTTTTTCTCCATCGTGTTGCGTTCCACCGTCAGTTGTGTGTTTCGTTTTTCGCCACAGTTTTTCATTCCACCGTCAGTTGTGAGTTCCGTTTTTCTATGCAACGTGTTTCATTAAAATCACATTTGTGAGTTCAGTTTTTCCCCACTTTGTTTCATTCCAGCGTCAGTTGTGAGTTCCGTTTTTCTCCACCGTGTTTCATTCCACCCTCAGTTGTGAATTCCGTTTTTCTCCACCGTGTTGCATTCCACCCTCATTTGTGAGTTCCGTTTTTTCCACCGTGTTGCATTCCACCCTCAGTTGTGAGTTCAGTTTTTCTCCATCGTGTTGCGTTCCACCGTCAGTTGTGTGTTCCGTTTTTCGCCACAGTTTTTCATTCCACCGTCAGTTGTGAGTTCCGTTTTTCTATGCAACGTGTTTCATTAAAATCACATTTGTGAGTTCAGTTTTTCCCCACTTTGTTTCATTCCACCGTCAGTTGTGAGTTCCGTTTTTCTCCACCGTGTTTCATTCCACCGTCAGTTGTGAGTTCCGTTTTTCTCCACCGTGTTTCATTCCACCCTCAGTTGTGAGTTCCGTTTTTCTCCACTGTGTTGCATTCCACCCTCATTTGTGAGTTCCGTTTTTTTCCACCGTGTTGCATTCCACCCTCAGTTGTGAGTTCAGTTTTTCTCCACCGTGTTGCGTTCCACCCTCAGTTGTGAGTTCCGTTTTTCTCCATCGTGTTGCGTTCCACCGTCAGTTGTGTGTTTCGTTTTTCGCCACAGTTTTTCATTCCACCGTCAGTTGTGAGTTCCCTTTTTCTCCACCGTTTTTCATTCTACCCTCAGTTCTCTGTTCCTTTTTTTCTCCACAGTGTTGCATTCGACCGTCAGTTGTGAGTTACGTTTTTCTCCAACATGTTTCATTCCACCCTCAGTTGTGAGTTCCGTTTTTCTCCACCGTGTTGCATTCCACCGTCAGTTGTGAGTTGCTTTTTACTCCACCGTGTTGCATTCCACCGTCAGTTGTGAGTTCCGTTTTTCTCCCTCGTGTTGAATTCCACCCTCAGTTGTCTGTTCCGTTTTTCTCAACAGTGTTGCATTCCACCTTCAGTTGTGAGCTACGTCTTTCTCCAACATGTTTCATTCCACCCTCAGTTGTGAGTTCCGTTTTTCGCCACCCTGTTTCATTCCACCCTCAGTTGTGAGTTCCGTTTTTCTTCACCTTGTTGCATTCCACCCTCATTTGTGAGTTCCATTTTTCTCCACCGTGTTTCATTCCACCCTCAGTTGTGACTTCCATTTTTCTCCACCGTGTTTTCATTTTATTACATTTTTTTTTGTTTCACAGTAAAAACTTGGCACCTTGTTGCTAATCTTGTGGCTCGAGGAAATTCATATCTAGTGGGCACCCGTGAGCTAAATTCATCAGAGCAGAAGACGTGAAAGTGTATATATATATATATATATATATATATATATATATATATATATATATAAAAGAGTGATTAAAAATAACATCCGAATTTATGCACGAAAGACCAGCCAGACGCCCTGGCTTCCTACCTAGTACCATTTAGTTTGAGGTTGGTTAGAAAAGCACTTCTACTAATTATTCAATCCAATTATTTGAAAGAACTTACATGGCGAATGCAACAAGTTGACATCAGTTGGCGTGGTTCTTGGGCGCCTCTTTAAACTGGTAGCAAAATGTTAAATAAAACTTAATGCTAAACGCTTCCTTTTCTTATCCAATTATTGCAAAAATTTTAGTTAACGTATTTTAAAAGGGGGAGTTACTTTTCAATGACCTTGTATGTATATATATATATATATATATATATTAAAAAAGGATTAATTCAAAGATGTTGAATGGCCATTTCTATATATATATATATATATATATATATCAACATGCGGTGTAGATAAGAAGAATCCAAAGGGTATTCGATATATACAGTGGTAGGATAACTCTCTAAGAGACCTCTAAATATATATGTATATAAATGCATATAGAGCAAATATAAGAAAAATTAAGGCAGACACGTTATTTCATGGTAAATTGGAAGTATGGGCCTATTTCAGGCGACCCATCATCAGATTCCGTCTTTATTGGACAAAGGATTTTACACGAATATATATATATGATTATAATATTTTTTCATCTAAAATTAAATTTAATTTAGATTATGATGGGGAAATTTCTATGTTTAGCGATTTTAATTCGTCAGGCAATGTTGACTTGTTATGAAAATGATTTACATTTGAATGTATAAAACAATACGCCTGTTATTTAAAGGGTTGATATGGATGAGGAAGACAAAAAATGTTTATGCTGAATTTAACTAAATAGAAAGCAATTCAACCTTTAAATTTGAAAATATAGGTTATATGTTTAGGGAATACAGTTTTGTTTTTTTTCAATCTTAATGGGAAAGTGTCAGCTAATAAAGCGACTGTCTAGACTGCATTACTTCTGGCGCGATGTATCCATTTTTGTTACAAGATTATTGTCTTAGCTTTTTCTGTTTGCGAGTATTCTTTAAAACCAAAAAAGAAAGAAAATATCTTATATTTTTTACCTGAATTAAAGGAACCATTGAGTATGATTATACTATTTTTTTTATTTCGGTTAGGTTTTTTTATAAACTCTTAATTTGTAAAAAAGATTATCTATTTCATTAATATTATATTATAATACAAAACAAATTATCGGATATATGTAAGTTAATGAATATTCCTTTATGAAAAAAATTTAACCATATTTTAAAATGACCATTTTACAATGGTGACATATGACATTTATTTCCTTACGTTTGCCTAAGAGAATGTTATTCTTAAAAAATTAAATAATATATAGGTTTTTATATAAACACAAAGAGCATGAGTTATTTAGAGAAAATTTTGATATAACAATGGGATCTTTAGACTTTGCCGAGTCTTCAAATCTAGTTGGTATATTTGTGCTGAATAACCTTACATACAATTATGATAAACATATGAAAAATATTAGATTATACAGGGATGATGGCCTTATGGTAGTGAAGAATTCTACAAATGATGACCTTCTGGTAGTGTGGAATTCCACAAATTTTAAAATAGATAAAATTTGAACGTTAATATATAGAGAATTCAAAAACCTTAATCTAAAAGTGACTATCAGTACAAATATAAAGTTGCAGACATCATCTACGTGACTTTAGATTTAGAAAGTATTATATACCAACCATAAAACAAAACAAATATAAACCTTTTATATATCCTCCCCAAATATAACCATCCTCCATCCACTATTAAGCATGTAACCTCATCCATAGAATATAGAGTTAGTAGATATACCGCAAAATGAAGACGTGTTTAATAAGCACAGTAATTTTTTTAATAGAGCCTTAAAAATAGGGGATATAAAAGCCCAACTATTAAATATGTAAAAGAGACGATCTAACTTCAAAGAAAAAAAAGGAAAATCTATAACTATGAGTGTAATACATCGAAACTTCTAAAAATTTTACAAAGTATTCAAAACTAAATATGGAATCAACTATTTATGTTAAATGTAGTAAGTACTTCACATTTCTTAAAAAGATTTGGAAATATATTGAGTGTGGGCAAATCATTCTGTCAAAACAAGTATATATTGAGATATATATATATATATATATATATATATATATATATATATATATATATATTCACAATTATTGCTGTGTGCATTAATTTAAAAAATCGATAAATTTGAAATATATCTGATGCCGTAAATGAATACATTTTAGCCTGTCGTCTGCGTTCACACACGATGTGATTTTTAATTAACAATTGGATTGATATTTTTCAACAATAATCAATAATCCTGAGACATTATAATCATTTTCTGGCTTTAGTACAGTTTTTATAGTCTCTTAGAAAAAAAACCCATTGCAAAGAAATCAATAATAACAATTGAATACGCTTTGGACGTTATAGATTATACTTTAGTGTATATATATATATATACCCGCAGATAGATCTGTTTCGCTGTATTACAGATGATGTGTACGGTTTAGACTCTGGTCTCTTCGTAACCCAGGATTGAAACCCGACCGAATTATCGTCAGTCGGCGATTCCACCCCTAGGCCACGCGTGTCCAGTATAAGAAGGTAGGCTTTTTAGTGCGTATAAACACGCCCAATAGCTAGAGTGTTCCAATTCATTATCATATATATAAGTGTGTGTGTGTGTATGTGTGTTTATATATATATATATATATATATATATATATATATATATATATATATATGAAATTAATAAAGTAAGCTTCATACTTACTGGCATTTGTAGATGTTTAACAAAAGATGGAATAAAAGATAAGAAACACAAAATGACCAACCGGTTTCAATCCCGTACTTCATCAGGGTATTACTGAGACTTATTTTAATTCAATATTCACATTTAAAATGTAAAAGATGAAAATGAATTATGCCAGATGGTAAGGGGGAAGAAAAATATTGGGAAGGGCACAGACAGGCGCTAAATGGTGATGATATGGAGTCCAAGTATACATTTTTTTATCTACAAAGAGACGGGGTTCTTGTTTTTATGTATATTGACTCCAGTGCCTGTAGATGAAATCCAGAGTGTGAACCAGACAACACAGTGAACAGGTCCACACTGAAGCCATTCACACAATTTCTGCTCCTTATGAGATGATCAGCAATGGCTTACCTGGAAGTGTTCACAATTTGATCCGCCGGAACATTCGTATGAGAAATCTTTGCGTCACAAGTTGTTTTATTCTGCTATCCAATCTTTGTCACGTCCTTCCAATGTAGCTGCTACCACAACTACAAACGAATTTATAAATAACAGACGAAACATGGGGAGGAAGAAAGTTCTTTTTCATGGAATGGAAAGCAGAACAAGTGCCAAGATGAACTCTAACTTGAACAGAAAAATAACACGAAATAACTGCACTAACAATTTGTTTGGCCAATTGCTCACTATGTGAACCAACATATTTGGATGGTTTCGCTCATCGGACTCCAAGTGAATTTAAAACTTCCGTGTTTCGAAAAGCTACGTTTTCGGGATAATACACACAGTGGATCTCATTTTGTCCCAGAAAACGGAAAATAAATTTAAAAGTCAATAGTTATCTCCTGTCTCACTAACCTGCATCCTCTCTCTTTCATGTTTTTTCTCCGTCCACCGCCCGGTTCACACTCCACCCACGTCTATTGAACAGGTGAAGAGACTCATCCCTTGTTCCCTGTTTAGGATGTGGTGTCCGGTTTTCTCTTTTCCAATCTTTTCACTCTTACGTAGCCTCCTAAACATCAGTGGCGTTACCGCCTTGCTCGGGGAGATATGATTAAAAAAAACTTGACACCCCCTATAACCTGTCACTCTTTCTCATAATTTTCCTCCTATGTAACCCCCTGCAAAACAGTAGAAGTAAAATGTCCACCTTGGGGCAATATGATTAAATATATAAAAAAAACTATACTATTATAATGTGAATATAAAGTGGGAGATCAATTCTACATTACAACCAATATATAAAGTGATCCATCACTTTATGGTCACATTCATCCTTCTCTGATGCTCCTTTTTCCGTCTACTCCACTCTCATCATTATTCTCATCCTTCTCTTACCCACTTCCTGATACAGCCTGATACCTGTCACTCTTTCTCATAACCTTCCTCCTATGTAACCCCCTGTAAAACAGTGCCATTAAATGCCTTGCTTGGAGCGATATGATTTTTAAAAAATTTATATAAGTATTTACTGCTGGTATAGTGTTTTGTTTATGTTTGAGAGTGCACCGTTTGACTACCGCTGGTACTCTAACAGGTACTGCTGTAACACCCCTGGGAGGTCCGAACAATTTCTCCGGCGGCCGTTCTCCACGCTGTGATGTTGCCGGGGATTTGTTGAAAATGTCGGAGCCTCAAGCTGGGGGTACAAGATAAACTGTAAGAAACGAACTTCCACAACTTGGATGAGTTAAAACGGTGCTTTATTTTGTTCAGAGTTAGTCTTGCATTTGGGGCCGGCGAATGTGACAGTTCTAACTCTAATTAATGGAGATCAAATGCCGAACCGACCGACCCAAGACGAACGGAGTTTCTACTTCAAGCACACGCCCGGCTGAACTAACTCAACTGAAACTGAAACTAACTGATCGGCTCGGAAAACTCACTTGTATTTATTTAAAAGTGCCTAGACCACCGGGCGATAAGCATTGGCAACTGTAAGTCCAAAATTTCAAGGTACTTAAATTTTGCTTCCTTTGATGTGTAAACGGGATGTCTGCACTAAACCTCCAAGTATTTTCCATGATGTTTTTATCTTTTTATCTTAATAAAGCTTCGAGCCGGAGGTTTTTATAGCCCTGACACTTTACCCGTAACCAGGCGTTTTTTTTTATTCCCTGGAGAAAGGGAAAATTTTATTATCTTTTCTTAATGTGTGGTCAAGATACAGTAAAGATAGTTTTTGACTTGGTCAATCAAAAAACCTATTTCCTAAACTTTCTTTTATCACATGAAATCACTTAGTCAAACATTTATTATAAGACTGGTAGGATTTAACAGTAATCTGATACACTTTTCTCTTCCACAAATTTCCTTATAAAAGAAAAAGCGTTTATTTATTTATTTTTCCTCTTTTTGACTTTTGTTAAAAGAAACATGTTTTTAAACTATTTTCTATTCTTAACCATTTTCTATTTTAATCTATTATAATAAAATACATATTTTACAAATCCACCTTAATATACGCCTAGTTATCGTGTCACACGCGTCCGGGTTGACCTGGCAATATTAACAATTAAGAGGTGCTTTCAGGCTAATCTCCTAAACGGACGCCATGCTGTCGAATGTAGTTTATCGTTATAAGCAGGAATATTATACGTGTAAGATTTGTTAAAGATGACGGATAAGGTGATTTAAGGTTTTCTATAATTTATGCACCCCCCCCAAAAAGGAAAAAACCAAGAAAATATGAAAAATTATATAAAAAACTTAAGCAAGTATCTTGTCTGTCATTTTCAATGAAACTTACACAAAAATGTATCTCAACGCACAAGGATGTTTGTTGTGGTGCAGTGGATATCGACTCGGAACGACAAATCGGGGTTCCGAGTTCGAATTCCACTTGCATTCCTTGCATTCACTTACGCACATATACCATTGGGGAAGGCAATAATCCGTCTCTCCTCTCCAGTTATTGGTTAAATAATAGGACAGATTGGGTTCTATAGCCTTGGCTGGTACCCAGTATACCACCGAAAGAAATGGCAACCTACTGTGGGATAATCTTCTGCCCAGTCAATTATGTCACTTTCGAGACATGATCGCCCAAAGCGTGTATCACATATGGCACTGACATAAAATGGCTTTACTGACTATATATATACTTGTGTAATTAGGCAGCAAATTTTCTTTTAAACATGTCAAATTAAATAAATTGCAAACATTATGTCTGCTTATTTTTTAATAAAATCCGTTCATACTCATGGATAATCTTTCGCGTATTGCAATTGTTTAAATTAACAATATAAAAAAATAATGATCGATAATACAAATATCCTACACCGAGAAAACAACAAAAGCAAACTACAGATTCTCGAGGCAATATTCATTAAAACACTTAAGCCGTCAATACATAGAATCAGCTATGAATACTGTAGTAATGTTCTAAAATGTTTGTAAAAAGAACAGTTTTTTCATGCTTTACTACGTGCATGACCATCATATTGCAACATATAAAATAAATTCCATTCTGAATAAATTTTATGTTCTAATGAACGCTAGCAATTTGTCAACCCTTATATTTGAAACAGAAAAAAACGCACAGTCATTTTTAGCAACACAGTTTCGAGGTTATTTTATTGTTTCAAAAACTAATACCCCTGAAGATGATCTCGGAAGGAGATTGAAAGTACCTGGGTACCTTGAGAAATGAATGATAATAACATCAACGTTACAGCTCATTTATGACATCTTTCAATATAAGAAATTGAAACACAGATTAAAAACCTACTGATCGTTGCATTTACTTTTATAAAAAGTACTCAATACAGAGTAGAGCTTAATATTGTAATATTATTATGACAATGGTTTTTAAAGCATTTTATCACGACACAAAAAGATGTTTAAGAACATTGTTGTTATTCTTCGGGTGATACTTTAAAACAATTAGTGAAAATGATTGGTTTTTAAAGCATTTTATCACGACACAAAAACATGTTTCAGGACATTGTTGTTATTCTTCGGGTGATACTTTAAAACAATTAGTGAACATGATTTATTTTAGAAAAATTCAACTCGAATTCATGGTTCTTTAGAGAATTAAGGAGGTGGTTAGAGGAAGTTGAACAATATAATTATGGGTGTGTCTAGATTATTCAGCCAAAAATGATGAGTATTTTGAACTATAAAGGTGAACGTTTAGGTCGTAGGGTCGTGGGTTGTTGAATTATGTCATTATAAAAAGACACTCTTTATAGTTTGAATAGGTTCATTTTTATACTATAGAATTTTGTTAAAGGGGTTTATTGGCTAGGTTAAATTTAATTGAGAAACTATGGCATACTAAGCTACACTGGAGTTAGGAAAAACAAATAAGTGCGGTGGGGGTCTTTAATTAATAATCAAATAATGGTTATGTAATATTAGAGAATACATTTCTTCTAAATTACGAAAAATGAAAATAACGCTGACATCTCATTTTAACAGATATACAGAGTGCGATGGATGAATCGTCGTCTAAATTACGCAAAAAATAAAAATAACTCTGATAACTCATTTTAACAGATATACAGGGTGCGATGGATGAATTGTCGTCTAAATTACATAAAAATGAAAATAACGCTGACATCTCATTTTAACAGATATACAGAGTGCGATGGATGAATCGTCGTCTAAATTACGCAAAAAATAAAAATAACTCTGATAACTCATTTTAACAGATATACAGGGTGCGATGGATGAATTGTCGTCTAAATTACATAAAAATGAAAATAACACTGACATATCATTTTAACAGATATACAGAGTGCGATGGATGAATCGTCGTCTAAATTACGCAAAAAATAAAAATAACTCAAATAACTCATTTTAACAGATATACAGGGTGCGATGGATGAATTGTCGTCTAAATTACATAAAAATGAAAATAACGCTGACATCTCATTTTAACAGATATACAGAGTGCGATGGATGAATCGTCGTCTAAATTACGCAAAAAATAAAAATAACTCTGATAACTCATTTTAACAGATATACAGGGTGCGATGGATGAATTGTTGTCTAAATTACGCAGAAAATGAAAATAACTCTGATAACTCATTTTACCAGAAATACAGGGTGCGATGAATGAATTGTCTAAATTACATAAAAATGAAAATAACACTGACATATCATTTTAGCAGATATACAGGGTCCGATAGATGAATTGTCGTCTAAATTACATAAAAATGACAATAACACTGACATCTCATTTTAACAGATATACAGAGTGCAATGGATGAATCGTCGTCTAAATTACGCAAAAATGAAAATAACATTGACATCTCACTTTAAAGGCTATGTTTAACAAAATTATACAAAAGATATATTGAAATGCAAAATAGTACATTTATTCAATAAAATTGTTATTGGCATCAACCACGGACTCCAGGCGATTTCGCAATCTCCTGCCTCTATCCTGGACCGTATCCTTGTATAAGTTGGTAAATGCTGCTATAAAACTTGCCTCCAATTCATCTTTGTTTTTAAAAGGACTTCTGTTAGACTTTTGCTCAACTGAGCACCACATATAATCAAGGAGGTTAAAGTCTCAGAATGTAAGTGACCAGGGGTAATAGATGATCTAGTTGCAGAAATTTTGGACAGTAAGATTGGGTTCTTCTGTTTGTGTGCTATGGTGCGAATCCTGTTGCCACAGCTTCCCACAACTATGGGTTAATCAGTAAAGAAATGCATCAGTAAACTATTATTATCACCATAAAAATTCTTACAATCTTTGCTAGCTTTAAATAACTGGCAAAGGATTAATATGCCGTAAAAAACGAATCAAACTATAAAATACTGATTAGTTACACAGGCACGTCTTTTAGATTTATTTACATTATCTGGTATACAAATGTATAAAAACTACTTTAGCCATAAAGTGAGGGATTAGTTTATATATTGATTAAAATAAAGAATTGACCCCCCACTTTATATACATATAATTTCTTGTCTGTTGATAAGCCATATAAAATGAATCGAGAAATCAATGAAATACTGATTAGCTGCACAAGCATGTCTTTTAGATTTATTTACATTCACTAGTATATAAATGTATACAAACTTTCTTACCCACAAAATGAGGGACCACTTTATATCTTAATTATAATATAGAATTGATCCCCCACTTTATATATACACAATTTCTTGTCTGCTGATAAGCCATAGAAAATGAATCGAGAAATCAATGAAATACTGATTAGCTACACGGGCATGTCTTTTACATTTATTTACATTCACTAATATATAAATGTATACAAACTTTCTTAAACACAAAATGAGGGACCACTTTATATATTGATTATGATATAGAATTGATCCCCACTTTATATAAGCATGATTTCTTGTCTACTGATAAGCCATAGAAAATGAATAAATCAATGAAATACTGATTAGCTACACCGGCATGTCTTTTAGATTTATTTACATTGTCTGGTATATAAATGTACAGAATCTACCTTGGTCATAAAGTGAGGGATCAGTTTATATATTGATTATAATGTATAATTGATCTCCCAAGAATAGTATCTTCCAGCAACCATCCTCTTTATCCAGGGCATCACTATATCCTCATAGCACTTAATGTAGGTCATCGTGTTGAGTCTGAGGCTATGTGTGTTCAGTGGAGGCATAACGTCGTCATTACAAGTAATCACTCTAAACATCTTCGTAATCACCATTTGACTCATTAAACTCTTTCCTTTAGTGTCCTCAGCTTGACACCCAAGCACTCTGAAATGTTCGTATCGGATATTCGGGCGCTAATCCTAACCAGTACTTCTTTTTCTTCTTCTTCTATATGCCTTGTCCTTTCAGGACGTAGGTGATCATGGCCTTCCAAGTCTCCCTATCCATGGTGGCTCTTAGCACGCTTTCTCCTGCAACATCTCGCAGGCCCCGTTCTGTAATCCACCTGCTCAGGCTCTTCAAATATGTTACCTGCTGCGTTCCTCTGTTCCTTTTCCCCTGTATCTGGTTTGTTAGTATCAGGTTCTCGAAGCCCTCCTTCCTCATTGCATGTCCCAGGAATTTCAGCTGTATCTTCCTGATAATCAATATTAATTTCCATTTCGTTTCCATTCTTTCCAAAACCTCATTATTGCTTACATGCTCGATCAGTGATATCCGTAGTATCCTTCTGTAGAACCACATTTCAGCTGCTTCAAGTTTTTTCTTTATCTTTGTTGATATTGTCCAACATTCACTGCCATATTGAAGAACTGACAACACATAGCAATCTAGTACTCTCTTCCTTGTTTCTAACGAAATTGTCCTGTTTCTTAATACGTTACTTAACTTCTGGAACGCGTCCTTCGCCATGCCAATTCACCTTCGGATCTCTGTGTCACACTTTCCGTATGCTGTTAGAACATTTGCCAGCTATTTAAATTTTTGTACCTGCTTGATTTTAATATCCCCCACCTCTATTTGGCATTTTGGGTTGCTCTTTTTGCTGATAACCATGCACTTACTTTTCTTTACTGCATCGAATTGCGCCATCCTTCTTTCTCACAGATGGTGCCAAACGGACACTTTTAAAATGTGCACTTCACAATAAAAATAAAAAAAAACAAAGAACCCGCATACGTAAAAATAAAAATTAAAATGGCGCCAATCTATCGATCTCTTTGTAATGTTTATACCAATATAAAATAATAACAGATTAAAACATTTTATTGAGCTCAAAAATAATTTTACGTTTTGGTTATGAATTAAACTAAGTGAATGTTGACTTCGAAATACTCCAACGTTTGTATTTTGTCGTGGATAGGAAATTAAGAATTAAAAGCAACCTTCTTCTTCACTTTACAAAAATTCATAATGACGTGTGAAATCCTAGTTTTGCCAAATAGATAGAGGATTGATCACGTGCTTAAAGAAAAAGTCGAAACTGGATTTTACGAGTAGATGTTAAACTGGTTTTCTGACCAATGGGAGCGATTTGCAATACTGAAAAGAGTTGACGATTCAGTGCGAAAAATCTAAACATTTATAAAAGGCGAAAGGAAGGTCAAACAGTCAGATGGGAGCAGCTAGACGACACACTAAAATGTAACAGGAGAAACTTTAAGTCGACCCTGACGTAAGGTCCCTTCGCAAATTCGTTCTCTTTCTCTTTCTTTCTCATGTGCTGATTCCTTTTAATTCTTCTTCTCCATTCAAAGACATTCCTACCAAACACACGGTTATACATACATACTTACATACGTACATAAACTCTTTCCAACAAGTTACTACTACAAACATTTCTACAACTTTTAATACCCTTAGCTTTCTCATTGAACATGAACTTCCACAATTCAGGATATCCTTTTCTACCAATAAATTTCTATTTTAACATGCAAAATATATATTTTTATTCTTCCACTATTTCACACATTCAAACGAGCTGACAACCTTCTGCTGATTAAGAATAAAACTCTGTAAGCTGTCGGAAGTTTGGTCATGTAGGCCGATTTATAAAACATTAACCATCTGCCTTAGTAGTCGAGGCTTTTTTGAGATGGTGGTTTCTTTTGGCTTAACGATTAGACAAACATACATTGAACAGTTTTATCTGATAGGGAAAAGGATTAATGTCGAATGTTGTATTTTAACAGGATTCTTCATCTCAAGAACGGCAACCTTTAATTCTACAGTTTGATATAAATAAAAGAACAGTTGGACCAAATTTCTCTTCAATGCTAAAAAATGATACCACTGTTCCTGTTTTTGTTTGTAAAAAAACTAGAAGATTTTTAACCTTAGCTTTTTTTACTCAACCAAAGTAAAGAGTAGGTTGAATTATAAAGGTGAACGTTTAGGTCGTAGGTCGTAGGGTGGTAGGTTTTTTGAATTATCTAAACTTATTTATAAATGAAACTTTGTCTGTGTGTGTGTATGTGTGTGTGTCCGTTACCTATAGACTCCGAAACGGCTGAACCGATTTTCTTGAAAATTTACACAGTTGTACTATAAGCGGCTGCGAGTGTTCTTAGCTAGGTTTTGTGTCGAGGTAACTCCGATATTAAATATAACTTTTTTAATACATTTCTGTTACACCTAGTTTTAAATAATCAGTATTTATTAGCAATTTACTTGGTTTTTTACCCTGTATTTGAATTTCAGTGAGGTGTTTTGGAAAATCACCCCTGTTTTAATACACTTACACATTACCGGTAGTGCGCAAAAGTGTTAGGACAGGGGTGATTTTAAACTTTTTTTTTTGATGCCTCATAAAAGATAAAATAGTTTGCGTCCTAATAGTTTTGCACAGTATTGTACATTTTTTTAAATCTGAAATAGGGAGCTTGAATATGTTTACTAATTCGCACCTAACATAACCGAACTCTCCCCAGTTTACAACAGATAAAAAGGAACTTCCAGGAATTTAAATACAATGTCAATGCGCATCTCTTAACTACTTGACTCTAGTTCTTTCTACGCAACTTTATATATAATTTACTTTCTCTCTACCTTTGCAACTGCCATCGCGCCTGCACTTCCCGCCTGCGGAACTCTCTTCCATATTCTTGCTTTCCTGACGTCTACAACCCCCAGGAATTTCAATGCAATATCAATACCCATCTCTTGTCCACTTGACTCTAGTTCTTTCTACATCACCCTGTATATATTTTCCTTTCTCTCTACCTTTGCAACTGTCATCACACCTGCACTTCCCGCCTGCGGAACTCTCTTCCATATTCTTGCTTTCCTGACGGCTAAAACCTCCAGGAAGTTTAATGCAATGTCAATACCCATCTCTTAACCACTTGACTCCAGTTCTTTCTACATCACCCTGTATGTATTTTTATTTCTCTCTACCTTTGCAGCTGTCATCGCACCTGTATTCCCACCCTTCTCTTGCCCTTTCTCTGACACCCTCTGTAACTGGTTCGTCTTTCTCTTTACTCTCCTCCTATCTAATCTTTTTCTCTCATGTAGTCCCCTGCGCATCAGTCTTTCTACATCACCCTGTATATCTTTTCCTTTCTCTCTAACTTTGCAAATGTCATCGCACCTGTATTCTCACCCTTCTCTTGCCCTGTCTCTGACACCCGCTGTGACTGGTTTGTCTTTCTCTTTACTCTCCTCCTACCTAACATTTTCTCTTATGTAGCCCCCATGCCCATCAGTTTTTCAACATCAGCCTGTATATCTTTTCTTTTCTCTCTATCTTTGCAGCTGTCATCGCACCTGTATTCCCATCCTTCTCTTACCCTTTCTCTGACACCCCCATGTTACTGGTTCGTCTTTCTCTTTACTATCTTCCTACCTAATCTTTCTATGTAGCCCCCAACGCATCAGTGGTGTTACACCTTGCTTTGTGTGAAATTATTAAAAAGAAAGTCAAAGAAATATAACTGTTTCGTTTGAATAAATAAATGAAAATTTATTTATCGAATAGCATAACATCAAATTGTGTATATGAAATTATAGCAAAGATCTATAAGAAAGTATAAGGAGTTTACAGTATTAAGAATTCGTTTGTTTTAGTGAAATTTGATTTGTACATAATAAGGTAAGTCCATGTTTTTGCTGATTGTATAAACTAAATAGTAGCAATGTCTTGTTCCTATTTTTCTTTTGTGCTGACGGCGATTAGATGAAGAGAAAGAAGAGATAAAGGAACAACATGAAAAGGAAAGTGAGAAAGTGCGAATGTCGTTCGCCGGGGCGATTATTTGCTACATTGTGTTCGGCATGGACTGTCTGCTGCTTCCTCGTCCTCTGCTTACATCGGCCGGGAAACGTTTACAAATAGCCAACGCGGATCACGTGGTCAGCTATCATTCATTTTTCTTTCAGTCTACGGTTTCGCTTTAACTGGAAACAACTATTGCTTTTTAGTCTTTCGCGCCAACGTCCAAAGAGTCTGAGCTCCAGGACCATGGATTAGTTTTAAAGCTTTCATTACACCCGAGCAACACCGGTCTATACTGCTAGTAAACAAATAAAAAATAACTGTCTTCAAAAGAATTTTGTCCGAAATTCAAAAGAACTGAACTTTAAAAAAATATTTTTGCATAAAAATATCCAATGAACTTAAAACACCTAATTGTAATTTTTATAAATACCAATTTTGGCTGAATAATAAACCTTTTTTATTTTTTTTTTTTTAATTATTTCACCCCGAGCAAGGCGGAAACGCCACTGATGTGCAGGGGGTTACATAAATGTAAAAAGATTAATTAGAAAAGAGTGAGGAGTACAAGCTAGTTAGAAAGGAACAATAGAAAGCTGAGAAAGAAGGTGCGATGACAGATACATAGGTGGAGAGAAAGGGAAGGTTATACAGGGGAGGGGAGAGAGCTAGAGGCCAGTGGTTAGTAGATGAGTATTAACTTTGCATTTAAATTTCTGGAGGTTGTAGCCGTCAGGAAAGCAAGAATACGGGAGTGAGTTCCACAGGCGGGAAGTGCGAGAGAGGAAGCTGCAGGAGTAGAATTGTCGTCTGCATTTGGCTAACCTGACCGTGAATGTGTGGGACCCAGTTGCCAGTCTGGTTGCACGGGTAAACACCTGTTGAGGAGGCATTAGTGACTTAAGCTCATCCGAGCAGAAGCCATGAAAATATTTATAGAAGAGACAGAGGGAGGCCACATTTCGACGATGGGAAAGTGGCTGCAGTCGAGTCGCCAGATCAGTACCTATCACATTACAGACTCTCCTTTGGAGCTTGTCAAGAACACTGAGGAGAACGGCAGGGGCACCTGACCATAAATGGCAGCAGTACTCCATGCACGGACGGATGGTTGACTTGTATATATGCAGGATGGATTCAGGTGGAAAAAACATCCTGGATCGACATAGTGATCCAACCTTCTTGGCAGTAGATTTTGCTATGGATTAAATATAGTGGTTCCATTTGAGGTCTGAGGACAGGGTAAGTCCGAGAAAAATGAAGAGATCGTTTTATTTCTTTGGTGCCTTTTAAACAATTCTGATCTATAGATTGTGGAGAGCTCGTTAATGTTTGTTACAAGGTCTATTTAATTGATATAATCGTGGTCCTTGCACGTGTAAGAACGAGAAAATAAAGAAAGAAAGAAATAATGGGTGCAATGGAAATACCCCCCCCCCCACACACACACACTTATATCCTAAATTACCTCCCAGACATTAATGGTAATAGTGTCCTCATCGAGTTAATGCCTTACCATTATGTGATATTTCTGTTGCAACTTATAGATATAAGGCAGAAAATGAAGAAAATTTAATAGAAAAAATAACGTGAAAGAACGGGAAAAATGAAAAACATGAATGACAGAAAAAAGTAAAGAATCAATGAGAAAAAAATAAACGCCAGAACAATGTAAGATATCGTAGACAAAAGAAAGAAAGAAAGAAAGAAAGAAAGTGAACCAAGAAAGAAAGAGAAAGAAAGAAGCTGAAAGAAAGAAAGAAAGAAAGAAAGAAAGTGAACCAAGAAAGAAAGAAAAAAGAAAGAAAGGGAAAGAAAAAGAAAGGAAAATAAGAAAGAAAAAGAAAGAAAGAGGAAGAAAGAAAAAAAGAAAGAAAGGGAAAGAAAAAGAAAGGAAACTAAGAAAGGAAAAGAACGAAAGAGGAAGAAAGAAGCGGAAAGAAAGTGAACCAAGAAAGAAAGAAAGAAAAAAGGAAACTGAAAAAGAAAAAGAAAAAAGAAAGAAAGGGAAAGAAAAAGAAAGAAAGGAAACTAAGAAAGAAAAAGAAAGAAAGAGGAAGAAAGAAGGGAAAGAAAGAAAGAAAGAAAAAAAGGAAACTGAAGAAAGAAAAAGAAAGAAAGGGAAAGAAAAAGAAAGAAACAAGAAAGAAAAAGAAAGAAAGAAAGAAAGAAGAAAGAAAGAAAGAAAGAAAGAAAGAACGAAAGAAAGAAAGAAAAAGAAAGAAAGAAAGGAAGAAAGAAGAAAGAAAAAAAGAAAGGGAAAGAAAAGAAAGAAAGGAAACTGAAAGAAAAAGAAAGAAGGAAAGAAAGAAAGAACCAAGAAAGAAAGAAAGAAAGAAAGTGAACCAAGAAAGAAAGAAAGAAAGTGAACCAAGAAAGAAAAAAGAAAGAAATGGAAAGAAAAAGAAAGAAAGGAAACTAAGAAAGAAAAAGAAAGAAGGAAGAAAGAAAGAAAGAAAGAAAGAAGGAAACTGAGAAAGAAAAAAGGAAAGAAAAAGGAAGAAAGGAAACTAAGAAAGAAATAGAAAGAAAGAGGAAGAAAGAAGCGAAAATAAAGAAAGAAAGAGAAGAAAAAAGAAAGAAAGAAAGAAAAAGGAAACTGAGAAAGAAAAAAGAAAGGGAAAGAAAAAGAAAGAAAGGAAACTAAGAAAGAAAAAAGAAAGAAAAGAAAGAAAGAAGGAAAGAAAGAAAGTGAACCAAGAAAGAAAGAAAGAAAAAAGGAAACTGAGAAAGAAAAAAGAAAGAAAAGGAAACAAAAAAAGAAAGGAAACTAAGAAAGAAAAAGAAAGAAAGAGGAAGAAAGAAGGAAAGAAAGAAAGAAAGAAAGAAAAAAGGAAACTGAGAAAGAAAAAAGAAAGAAAAGGAAAGAAAAAGAAAGAAAGGAAACTAAGAAAGAAAAAGAAAGAAAGAGGAAGAAAGAAGCGGAAATAAAGAAAGAAAGAAAAGAAATAAAGAAATAACGAAAGTGAACCCAAGAAAGAAAGAAAGAAAAAGGAAACTGATGAAGTAAAAAGAAAGAAAGAGAAAGAAAAAGAAAGAAAGAAAACTGAGAAAGAAAAAGAAAGAAAGAGGAAGAAAGAAGAAAGAAAGAAAGAAAGAAAGAAAGAAAGTGAACCAAGAAAGAAAGAAAGAAAAAAGGAAACTGAGAAAGAAAAAAGAAAGAAATGGAAAGAAAAAGAAAGAAAGGAAACTAAGAAAGAAAAAGAAAGAAAGGTAAAGAAGAAAGAAAGAAAGAGAAAGAAAAATAGACCAAAGAAGAAAAGAAGGATATTAAAAACAACAGAAGGCAAAAAGAAATTGAAAGAGAAGATAAATAATATCGTAAAAGAAAAAATATTTTTCTTATTAAATGAGTGTAAATTTTTCCCCCCTTTCATTTACAGAAATGAGTTTCCTTCTACGAATTCAGTTCTTTGTTTTCAAAACTAAGCCCAATGAGGACTTTGAGATGCACATTATATAAACGACGTTACACAGAGTGAAACGTATAAATCCGATATTATTCAAACTATCATCATAATGGAAGCAATTAGCAAAGAAAAAAATAATTTCTTGGATACGAGGTAAGGACGACAACGAAGTCAACTACAATTGCTATAACAGCTATGACGTCATTTCTCTGGACCTGAAAAGAAGCGTTCCCTAAGTTACTACAACTTCCTACTTCGTTCCTTTCTTTTGTTTGGATTCCAAAAATGGGTTCCCGTAATTTCAATATGAATCACGAAAATGAATAACGCAAATATTCCACTTCACTGCGCTTGTCAAATTAAACAGTAAAAGCTTCGCATTTACGACGCTCGCCCTCGACGCTATAAAATGTTCGTCAAGATGGTTTATTGTGCATAAGGAAGATGTGCCGTGTCATCAGATCTAGGGTGGTTTTTCCCCTCACTGTTTTCAGTTAAAGAACATTAAGAAAATTAATTACCCGTATTATATGACTTTCTTTCCAGTGCCACGATGAACCTTTCGGAATATTTAATTTCATGACACACCTTATTCTTTTCTCATACTTAGCTGTTACGTGATATCTGTATGGAAGCAAATGCTAGACAATTTCCTCAAGAAAGAAGAGACTTGTAGCAACAAAAATGTGGTTATTCAAAAGGATGTTGAGGATACCATGGACCGAATATGTGAGCTGTTGACCATGTCCACCATAGTTTATGGATATAGAATACAGTGCAATACGTAATCTGTTTAATGAAACAACGTCAAAGATTAACACTCACGAGTAAGACACTCTACTGAATCGGATTAGATCGCTAATACTCGGGAAAATATGGCCGCCTTTTATACACGTCGCATTAAATATTTTGAGCTTTCTGATTGGTTAACCCTTCTATTGGTGAACTATAAAATGAGTCAATCTATTTCTGGCCCAACAGTATACAAAGGTACCCATTTCCCCTTTTTAGGGGCCCCTTGTAAATATGTGGTATTGTGGTGTGTGAAGGATTGGGAGGTGATGGATGGGTTCTTGTGGTGAATGTGCAAATTGTAATGAGTGATTGGGTCGTGATAGTGTTTAGCTAGGTATAGGATAGTTTACTGATGACCAACCTGAGGCTTTGCGCCCCCCAATTCGGCCTTGTACCACAATTTGTATTTTGTTTACAAATAAGTATTATATACATAGGTACCCAAAAATCCAACATGAGCAACGACAAAGTTTTGGAGATAAGAGAAACAGAAAAGAAATATACATCAGGAAGAGACATTTGAAGTTTTTTGGGCACGTAATGAAAAAGGAGGACTTGGAGAATCTGATACTCACAGGACGGATATAAAGAAAGTGAAACAGGGGAAAGCCGTGCGTGACATATTTAATGAGTTTTAGCAAATAAATGGCAGAGCAGAGTTTGGTAAAAATAACAAGACAAAAGTGAGAGGAAAATGTGGAGTGCCATGCCTGACAACGTCCTGAAGGAACCCAACACATAGAAGAAAATGCGTATGAATTTCTAGCCTGTGCCATGATGAACCTTTCTGATTATTCAATTTCACGCCCCACGTCATTCTGTCGCGTTATTTCCTGAGCTACAATATTTCAGTAAATGTGCGATCGTAAATCTCCAGCCCATACAAACAAAAGTACTTCCCTCACTATCTTTGTTTAGTTTTGAAGTGTCTTAAAATATATATATATATATATATATATATTAATTCCACATGCAAGCCTGTTTTGCTATATCATATAAAAGTCTTGTTTTTTATCAGAATTTTCATTGAGGGTTCTTATATATATATATATATATATATATATATAGCCATCCGCAGATCTGTTTCGTTGTATCACAGCTCATCAGTACGATTAGACTCCGATGGCTTTTAACCCAGGATTGAAACCCGACCGAATTGGCGTCAGTAGACGATTATACATCTGGGCTATGGGTGTTCGGTAGAAGAAGGCAGATTTTTGCGTGTATATTATCATCATACCGCCCAATAGCCAGAATTCTCTAATTCATTACGGAATGAGCGATGCGTACATGCCAGAGTAGCTACTGTTTTTCAAAGTCTACCATTCTTCCAGAGTAATCAATCAGGGTGTGAGAGCGTATATATATATGAAATTAATTATCTGAACATTATTTTTTATCGATTCTCGTATTTAAGTAGATATTCTGTTTTTAATTAAACAGCATTATATATTTATATCTACTGGCTTGATTATTTGAGATAAATTTTTTTTACGAAAATGTGTGTCATTCGGCAGGATTCGAACCTGCGACCCCTATCTACATAGATGATTAAATAATCAGGCTAGTAGATATAAATATATAATACTGTTTAATTAAAAACAGAATATCTACTTAAATACGAGTATCGATCAAAAATAATGTTCAAACAATTCATTTCAAATTGTCGGTTGTTTATAACCAAGTCTTGTTACAATTCCCTAATTTCCGTAACATGCATATATATAGGTTCTTGTATATATATATAGAGAGAGGTAGAATTGCCGACAGAATTCAATTTGGCAAAAACAAATTGAATGTCTAACCGTACTGATGAGCTATGATACAGCGAAACAGATCTGTCTGCGGATGACTATTTACGCTCTCACACCCTGAGTGAGCACTCGGGAAGAATGGTAGACTTTGAAAAAGAGAAGCTACTCTAGGATCTACACATCGTTCATTCAGTAATGAATTAGAACACTCAGCTGTTGTATGTTTACATAGTATATCACAGGCTAAAAGTCTGCCTTCTTCTACCGAGCGCCCATAGCTGAGAGTTAGTACTACCAACTGATGTCAATTCGTTCCGGTTTTAATCCTAGATAAAAGCAACCGGATGTGTAATCGTATTGATGAGCTGTGATACATACATATATATATATATATATATATATATATATGTCAGATTAAATAAATTGCAAACATTGTGTCTGCTTATTTTTAATAAAATCCGTTCTTACTCACAGATTATCGTTCGCGTATTATCATTGAAATATGTCAGAAATGAGCTGCAACGGTGACAGATGTTATTATCATTTATTTCTCAAGTTACCCAAGTACTTTAACCTGTCAACGTTACAGCTGATTTCTAACATCTTTCGATTATAAAACGCGAAAGATTATCCGTGAGTATGAACGGATTCTACTAAAAATATGCAGACACATTGTTTGCAATTTATTTAATCTGACATGTCTAAAAAAAATTTGCTGCTTAAATACACACACACACACACACACACACACATATATATATATATATATATATATATATATATATATATATTAATGCATGTTTCATTAAATAATATAGAGAAGCTTTGTCGATTTATTTTATGCAATTTTTTTCATATCGTCTGATAAGCTTAATAACATTATCTTGGAAAGAGGAAAGAAAATCACAATATTGATATATGTTTTTATTTAATCCTTTCTGAGCTTTCGGCTTACATCAGCTATTGTCAAAGATGAAAAATAGTGTTGGTTGTAACGCGTAGTTTGCGGACGAACGATAGTAGTAGTGGTCTATTTTATTTGTGTGGAGGATTGGCGAACATGTGCGTGCATGCTGGAAGCGAAAATCGCACTACAGCTTGTGGCGTCTCATAAAATAAATCGACAAACCTTGTCTCTCTCTCTCTCTCTCTCTCTCTCTCTATATATATATATATATATATATATATATGTGTGTGTGTGTGTGTGTGGTGAGAGGATAGAATAAATAAAGAAAAAAGTAGGAAATCTAACATATTTCACTTTTAGAAAAGCTTTTTCAGAGATCTAGTGAAAGATTTTCTCACACACATATTTTTAAAAAATCGTCCATCATTTTAATACACATGACTTGTGTATTATCACAAAAACACAGAAAGACAAGCATAGATATATACACTTACATTTAAAATAATCATCTTTTGCTTTATTACATGAGACACTTATCTGAGTAATAACAATCAAACCCCAAACATCATTCCAGTATACTGAACCAGATCTCTGAAAAAGCTTCAATAAAAGTGTACCATCATAAATATATTTATTAATTTATGTAACTATATATATATATATTGAGGGAGCATTTTTTCATTGATGCAGGTTTCATTAAATAATATAAATAAGTTTTGTTGATTTATTTTATGTAATTTTTTTCATATCGTAAGCTTAATAACATTATCGTTGAAAGAGGAAAGAAAATCACAATATTGATACATGTTTTTATTTAATCCTTTCTGAGCTTTCGGCTTACATCAGCCATTATCAAAGATAAAAATAGTATTGGTTGTAACGCCTAGTTCGCGGACGTAGGATACTAGTAGTCGTCTATTTTGTTTGTGTAGAGGATTGGCGAACATGTGCGTGCATGCTGGAAGCGAAAATCGCACTACAGCTTGTGGCGTCTCACATGACCACACGAGAGTGGGGGCGAGAAGTATTAAGTATTTTTAGTTTTTGTTTATTGTTTTCGTTTTTAATTATAAAGAGAGAAGTATCCTATCAAAGAAGGACAATAATAAAGAATAAGAATTTAGACGACAGAAGGTAACAATCAGTTTCGTTCTTCTCCATATGACGTGTCCCTTCAGGATGTAAGCGATCATGGACTTCCACTAGGACCTGTTTCTTGTCGTCCTAAATATTTTCCTTCTTGGTATCTCTCCTAAACCCTCATCCATTTGCTCAAGTCCCTCAAATATGTCTCGCGCTGCTTCATACCGTCTCTCTTTCCCTCTATTCGTCTTGTGCGTATTAGATTTTCCAGGCCCTTCTTCCTTATTACGTTTCTCTGGAACCTCAGCTGTCTCTTCATGATGTTAAGTATGAGTTTTCTTCTCGTTTGCATCCTCTCCAACACCTCATCGTTGCTCATGTGCTCAGCCTAGGGTATCCTCAGCATCCTTCTGTTGAGCCATATTCCTTCTGCCTCAAGCCTTTCTTTATATCCTTCACTACGCCACAGAAGAACAGATATCACATAGCAGTCTAACACTAAAAAAATATAAAAATGCAGGTGTCATGGAATTACCAACAAAGCATTTTTGTAAATATTACCAACAAAACATTGTATCGTCTATAAACTATATATTTAAAAAGACATCGTCGTCAGCACCTGTTCAAATCCGAACATCAGAATCATCATTCTCACACCTTATTCTCTTTCTACCGCCTGGTAGCGGTGACGGAGATGGCTGTGAAGGCCCATCCTAGCCCTGAAGAGTTGTGAGCAGAAGTTACAGAAGTGTGTGGGAAGTGGATGCATTTAGAGGGGTTAGACCTATCTGACAGAGCGTCGAAGATCTTCTTTATTTCTTGAACTCGAAATTTTGCCCTGTTGGAATTTTTTTGCGAATTATGTATATACTGTGCAGACCCCCATGGGTCAACCTATTTTATAGTTCACCAATAGAAGGCTTAACCAATCAGGAAGCTCAAATTATTCAACGCGACGTGTATAAAAGGCGGCCATATTTTTCCGATTATTCAAGATCAAATCCGATTCAAGAAAGTGTCTGATTCGCGAGTGTTAATCTTTGACGCTGTTTCGTTGAACAGATTACGTGCGGCGAGGATACTCTATATCCATGTACTATGACGGACATGGTCAACAGATGCCCAGAGGATACTCTATATCCAGGAACGTTGTCAACATTACCTTCAATCCCTTACTTTGTGACCATCATGGACTGTTGTTACTATATAATATAAAGTCGGGGGATCGATTCTCTATTATAATCAATACATAAACTAATCCCTGACTTTGTGACCATCATGGACAGTTGTTACTATATTATATAAAGTCGGGGGATCTATTCTCTATTATAATCAATACATAAACTGATCCCTGGCTTTGTGACCATCATGGATTGTTGTTACTATATAATATAAAGTCGGGGGATCGATTCTCTATTATAATCAATACATAAACTAATCCCTGACTTTGTGACCATCATGGACAGTTGTTACTATATTATATAAAGTCGGGGGATCTATTCTCTATTATAATCAATACATAAACTGATCCCTGGCTTTGTGACCATCATGGACTGTTGTTGCTATATAATATAAAGTTGGGGGATCGATTCTCTATTATAATCAATACATAAACTGATCCCTGACTTTGTGACCATCATGGATTGTTGTTACTATATAATATAAAGTCGGGGGATCGATTCTCTATTATAATCAATACATAAACTGATCCCTGGCTTTGTGACCATCATGGACTGTTGTTGCTATATAATATACATTCGGGAGATTGATTCTCTATTATAATCAATACATAAACTGATCCCTGGCTTTGTGACCATCATGGACTGTTGTTACTATATAATATAAAGTCGGGAGATCGATGCTCTATTTTAATCAATACATAAACTGATCCCTGACTTTGTGACCATCATGGACTGTTGTTGCTATATAATATAAAGTCGGTGTTTCATTGAACAGATTACGTGCTGCGAGGATACTCATTATCCATAAATTATTTCGGATATTATCAAAATCTCCCACACCCTCGGATAGACCTACACTAGGAAGTCCCATTTGCATTAACGGTTTCCTAGGTCTCAGGGTCAATGTTGGCCTGTATCAGGAATTCAAGTTGTATTCGTTGCATTCACTTACGCGACAATACCATTGGGAAAAAAATTAATTCGTAGTTTCTCCCTTCAGCTATGGGTTAAATAACAGAATAGATTGGGTTCTATAAGCCTTGGTTGGCAAACATTCTATCGCAGAAAGTAATGGCAACCTTCTGCGGGATAATCTTCTGCCCAGTCAGTCATGTCTCTTTCGAGACATGATCGCCTAACCGTGTATCAAGTATGACATTTAGCTTATTAGTTACTAGCAATATGTTTTTATTTTTATACAAATGTATTGCTGAAGATATTTTATGTTATGAAAATTTATTGCTGCTATAAAAATATATTTTCATACTTCATATTATTTTGACATCATTTGGTAGGTTAACTATTTCCCATAGTTAAAACCCTATCAAGTGTTACCGCCCAGAGTCAGTATGGATTTAAGCAGTTAAGTTTTGGTTCCACGCTCATCAAAAGCTCCCATTCAGAGGCCTTGCTTCCGGATGTAGTTTATCGTCAGATCTAGGAACGGCTAACTCTTATGTAGAAGATAATATTGGCATATCTCTATATCAGATGGGAACGTTTTAAATGATGACACCATTCGATACTGATTATTGATCGGCCAAATGTCTCAAAGAAAATCTTCCCTGTTATTCAGCCAGACATTTTTTTTCCAAATATGTCAACATTGTTTTCTCTTTTACGAGGAAAGGATTATATGGTAGGCATTTGTTGGGCGTCAGCTGTTTCTCACGGTCCCTCAAATGCTGGTCACGTTTGAATCTTTGCAGATGTTAATTCTGTTGTTTTACAGATAAACAAAAATACAAGAATTTTTTTTTCCATTTTAGGAAACTTCTCTTAATATATTCAGTAACATTTAGCTGGATTTATACGTGGTTAAATCATGAATATTAAATGTGTTACGTTTACTTAAATATTACAAAAACATACGACCGTCTTACAATCACCGAAGTTAAGCAACGTCGAACTTAGTCAATGCCTTGATGAGTTATTGAGATCTATCTTTTTTTCCATTTTGGGAAACTTCTCTTAATATATTCAGTAACATTTTGACGGATTAATATGTGGTAAAAGCATGAATATTAAATGTGTTATGTTTACTTGAATATTAGAAAAACATATGACTGCCTTACAATCACCGTAGTCAAGCAACGTCGAACTTGGTCAATGCCTAGATGAGTTATTGAGATCTATCTTTTTTGTTTTCATTTTGGGAAACTTCTAATATATTCAGTAACATTTAGCCGGATTTATATGCGGTTAAAGCATGAATATTAAATGTGATATGTTTACTTGAATATTACAAAAACAAAAGACCGCCTTACGATCCCCGAAGTTAAGCAACGTCGAACTTGGTCAATGCCTAGATGAGTTATTGCTAAGAAATATCAGGTGTTGTAACATTAGACATTGTAATTGGAATGAAATGCCTCGGAATTATTAATCCTTGTTCCAATTGCAGTTGATTTCGTTATATTCACTTATGCTCAAAAGCATTTGGAGAAAGTATGAACCCGCTACTTCTTCCCCAACTGTGGGTTAAATAGTAAGACTTTTATCAATAAAACTTTTTTATCTAAAAACAATTCCTAAATTTACAAATATTTTTCCAGTTTTTAAATAACATGCAAAATGTTGATAAACCCTAACAAACAAACCAAATGAATCAATCAACCAATGCACTCCAGGGTGTAGCTGCTGTGTTAACTGGAGGGATACAGGATCTATATGAAAAATATGCAAGCAATATGGATATCTAAAACAAAAAAAAACATTTCCTTGATGTAAATGTTTTGATTAATCATTTCGCCTAAACATGGTAATAAAGCCTCTAAAATGCAAGGATTAATTGAATATGATACAAAGAAAATATCATTGGGTAGAGAATTGGAATCAACGAGATGGAAGATAACAACTGACATTGCTGGCCTTTAGCTTTTTCCAAGAAAATTTATAGAGCGGCTAGCCAATCAAAGATGGAGATACCTGCTCAGGTACATGTTTTTTGTTCAATAGCCAGAGAGCAACCCGGATATAGTGGATTGCTATCCCTCTATCTCGAAGGATTTGTTTACTATAACCTCGGACTTTGCTTTGGAATTTTCTGGCTTAACTATTTAAGAAAGAAATTTAATTTTAAACTCTAAACAATCAGGCCTCATCCATAACAATGAAAAATGAATAAAATCTAATTCCGAGGACTCATTTTACTCATGGGAGAACTGGATTCTGCAGAATCATCGGATCTTTTAGGTCTATTAATTTTGTACAATCTTACTGCACATCGTTGAAGTTCATATAGTAAGATATTTGATTGTACAGAGACGATGGTCCTATGATCGTCCAAAATTCCACCGATTCAAAAGTAGTTAGAATTCGTAAATAAATACGTAGCGTATGAAGAACTTTAATCTTAAAGTAATTGTACAGATCAACATAAATAAGTTGACTTTCTAGACGTTACCCTTGGTTTAGGTACTAGCGCTTACACACCCTATGTAAAACATAATGCTAACCCTACCTACATACATCCTTAATCAAATCACCCACCGTCTATTATTAAACGCATACCACATTCAACTGAACACAAAATAAACAACAATTATTCAACTGAAAATATTTTCTATAAACACAGTCATTAATACAATACAGCTCTAAAAAAGTGACCATAAATGCATTAATACTAAATATGTTAAATAAATTAATCATAAAATAAACTTTTTCGTTACACCCCATGGTGTGTAGGGCAGCGTTTTAGGTGTTTCCGTAACAAATTGTTTTTTATGGGGCAGGGTTGTTCCTGGAGGAAGGTGATTTTCTAAGCGTAGCTGAGACGTGACACACGGCCGAAAGTAGGGGGGACACAGTGAGGATCGAACTCACTATTCAGTTATAATGATTCTAGCGAGAGGAGCTTGCTAACCATTACACCACGCCTAGGTGCCCAAAATTAATCATAACACCAAATATAATCGAAATAAAAAATAATTTGGTACACACCACCATTTAATCAAGTTAGGCAATAAATCCCTTAATCTAGTTCAGAAACACTTTCTAAATAATAACCCCCTTGGCAAATTTTTTAATAAAAATACACTGAAACTTCGTTATTGCTACACTGATAATCTTGATATGATAATAAGAAACACAATAATAAAATCGTAAAGCATTAAAATAATATTAATGATAACCAACTTATTATAAATAAGGCAAATAACACTAAGTCTTGCAACTGCAATAACCCTAACGTGTGTCCTCTGCAAAATAATGCCTTACAAATTCCATAGTAAACCAAGTTACCATCTCCACGACTGAAAATCCTAATTTTACCAAAAAATATGTGAGATGTACTAAAAATAGTTATAAGACACGTTTTTATCAGCATAACCTATCTTTCAATAATAAAATATATAGTAAATCTACCGCTCTCTCTCTCTCTCTCTCTCTCTCTCTCTCTCTCTCTCTCTCTCTCTCTCTCTCCAAATAATACTGGCTATTGAAAGATGCTAATAAAACTCCTGGAGTTAAATGGAAAATATTAGCAAAGGATAGAATATGTAAATCGTTAAATGAAAGATATTTCTTTCGCTTAAAAGAATAAAAATCCATATAAGTAGGTTCCTAAAAGCTAACTTGTTAAACCAACGAAATTAAATCACTAATTTTTGACACATACAATTTTCATGCTCTGAAATATATCTAAAATTATATTAGCATGTTTACTATTTGCTCTTATCTATAAAATTTATCCCCTTTTTAATTATATACCTTGAAATCTAATTTATTTAACCGATATGTTGTGATTTTTTATCGAGTAGTTATGTTTCTAAAATTTTACATATTTTCTCATTTATTTGTTTTTTTTATATTAACAAAACCCTTTAAGAGTATTTTAATTATTTTATACTATTATTATTCTTTATGATTTAATATTTTCTCCAACTCTTTGCTTTTTATATTCCATGCTAATGTCTTATTTCCGGTTTAAACTTTTAACATGTCTAGTCTTCTTTGGCAAAACATTGATATATATATATATATATATATATATATATATATATATATATATATATATATATATAAACAATCGGAGTCTAACCGTACTGATACAGCGAAATAGATCTGTCTGCGGATGACTATATATATATATTCATTCATTGTTTAATTACTTAGTTTCTGGTCATATTAAGATTAGACCAGTGCACATTTTTATTAAAAAGTGTTCAATACAATTATAAAGTAGAACTTTTTAATATTTTCCGTTTGTAAACGAGTTATTACGTGACCTTGGTTTCTGCCATGAGTTGTGTATCCAGGCTATTTTTAATAACTGATTTTACCGTTTACCGTTTTCTTTAAGAACACTAACTTAACAGTGTTTTTTTGAATGCTCATGTGGCCATTGAGCCAGAAAATGCAGGGCTGAACCAATCATTGATAGTATGGGTCTCAAGAGGACGTCCTTTTTGTGAATTTTGGATTGACCATAAAGACTCGGTCTAAAAGTACGAGAAGGTCTAATCATATCATATATCGCTTTAGAAGAATAACCTTTTCTCAACAAACATAACAGACGTTTCTGGATTTTGATTGCTGTTCTGTACGTGTTATCACACACTTCTACGGGAGCAATTTTTAGAAATTGTCAGGTTCATTCAAAATAATCAATATCTTTTGAACGTAATCTACTCGATCAAAAGAAAAAAACACCAGCACTTTTGTCTGATTTACAGATATAAATATTAATATTAGTTTTTAAAAACTTAATAGTCTTTAAATGTGTTTTCGACCAAACAAAGTCAACGGGGCAGTTGCTATAACGATAAGCCAAGTCTTTCAACGTGGACTTCATATTAACAACATGATCCGTTGAACAAGGAACATGGTGTTCAAATTGTGAGAACAATGCCTCAAATGCTGCCAGTGTTCCCTCTTTATCAATCTTAATAGGAGGGATACAAAATTCCAACCCCTTAGACAAAACCACACTTTCAATCGTCGAAAGGTAGATACTAGAGTATTTGAAAATGGGCTTACCTTCAGTATTTGAATCACATCCAAATCTGGAACGAAAAAGCAAGGCAAGCTGTTTTTAAATTTCAAAGAAACCATTTGCCAAATATTTACAGCAAGGAGAAAAGGATATTTTTTTTTATTTTACATAAACACCCATGACTAGAATTAATGCAGTATTCAAGTTGTTTAGACAACTTATTAATTTCATTTTGGATAAACGGCCACTCAATAGTTAAATTACGTCTAATTTGGTTAGAAATATATATATATATACAAAAACATACAGACGAAATAAATAAAAGAAGCCCACACACACAAACATACACAAACACACAGACACGCACACATTCCAAAACACAGCCAAAGCTATAAAAACCAACTAGATGACTGATCAAATACACGGCGACAATAGACAAAAAATCTCGTCGAATTGGGATAAACACTTTACTCTTTCATCTGTTTATTTATTTATCTGTTTATCCATTTGAACACATGCTGATATGGAAAGAGACCATTCAACATGCCAACATTTAATTCATATTATTTTGATTTATTTTATTTTATCTAATTGTTTCATATTTTATTTTATTTTACTGTTTTTATTTATTTTCCTATTCTTCCTATTAACTTTAGAAAAACAACAAACTCGCGATTAGATATTCGAAAAAACTCAAACGAAAAACCACAAATTTATTCGCCTGAAGAGAGTCAATTTTAGACTCGAAACACGTGTAGCGTCATGGACAATTAATGTGTCATAAAATGTATAATTACAAAAACAATAAACATACACTTTAGAGAAAACGTTCACGGCTTCTTTAACTTTTTATTTTATTCTATATATATATATATATATATATATGTATATGTATATATATATATATATATATATATATATATATATATTAAATGATTTGACCCCAAACTAGTGCGCAAGAGGGTTGCAGTAAGAAGAATCACTGGTTACAAGGGTGTTGAAAAAAAGATAAAAGATGAACGCGATTCAAGAAGATAGGAGAAGGCGATTGACGTCGCGTTAAATGTTTAGGGAATTTTAGCTATAGGAGATGCAAGTAAACGGAAGGGAGGTCCACGAGCGGGAAGTGCGAGAAAAGAAACTGTTCGGGTAAATGCGCTGGTTGCATTTAATTATTTCAACGATAAAGTGGTGGGACCTAGATGCCAACCTACTAGCACACTTATATTCATGTTGTCGGGGGACCAGGTAAAAAGTTCGTCAGAACGAGTGCTATAAAAAAGGTTTGTAGAAAAGATAGAGTGGAAGCGGGGCCCGTCATTATTGAAAGTGACTCTAATCGAGATTCTAAGTCAAGATCGATTACGTTGTAGATTCTTCTCTGTATTTTGTCGGGAAGCTCGAGATGAATAGCAGGAGCATCCGATCAGATATGACAACAATATTCAATGCACGGAATTTGTATGCAGATTTTTAAATGTACAAGATGGATTCTGACGAGAAAAAATATGTGGATTTAGGCAGTAAAGTTTCTTTTGAACATCTTTCCTTAACTATGACAGTTAAGGAAAATTTAATTAATTGGGCAAGTATTTCACTGTTTTTATTCTCTGATTGGTTCATTTATCTATTTTCTTCACTTTACGTATTTATTTTAATCGTAAATTTATTTAATCTCTTAGTTTTGCATTAATTGTAAAATTTTTAGACGTGTTCTAGCCTTATCTCTGAGAATTCTCCCGCATATATACAGGGTGTCCATTAAGTTTCTTATGCACTTTAAAAATAACTTTATTTGTATTTGCGATAGAAATCATTTGTAAAACGGATAAGAAAAAAGTAAATCTATATTTTTTAAGGTTTTGTTGAAATTTTATTTAAGTTTCCACATGTCCTCCATCATTAGCAATACAAAGGGTAATACGATTTTGCAGTTCATATTTTTTCCTTATGTAAATATTGTTGCACATTTTGTGGTAAAGAATTATTCAATAACTGTACTTAAAACAAGGTACAGTAAACCTTATAACATTTTTTGCAGATTATTTCTATCACAAATACAAATAAAGTTATAACTTTTTTCAAATGACAAACGGATTTTATGGACACTCTGTATAATCTATTTTAATTAAGTATTTGCCAACGATTGGACCCTATGGAAGGGTTGGCCGGAAGGTAGCTTTGGTCCCAATATTTAAAAAAATGAACAAAAAATGTTTAAATCTATCTATTCAATTTGATAGCTTTGAATTGAAGTTTACTCGATGTTTGTGGAAGTTGAATCTTACAGTGTTAAGGTAGTATGAAGAGTATAATATAAAAGGGAGTATGAAGAGTATAATATAAAAGGGAGTATGAAGAGTATAATATAAAAGGTAGTATGAAGAGTATAATATAAAATGTAGTATGAAGAGTATAATATAAAAGGTAGTATGAGGAGTATAATATAAAAGGTAGTATGAGGAGTATAATATAAAAGGTAGTATGAGGAGTATAATATAAAAGGTAGTATGAGGAGTATAATATAAAAGGTAGTATGAGGAGTATAATATAAAAGGTAGTATGAGGAGTATAATATAAAAGGTAGTATGAGGAGTATAATATAAAAGGGAGTATGAAGAGTATAATATAAAAGGGAGTATGAAGAGTATAATATAAAAGGGAGTATGAGGAGTATAATATAAAAGGGAGTATGAGGAGTATAATATAAAAGGGAGTATGAGGAGTATAATATAAAAGGGAGTATGAAGAGTATAATATAAAAGGGAGTATGAAGAGTATAATATAAAAGGGAGTATGAAGAGTATAATATAAAAGGGAGTATGGGAAGAGTATAATATAAAAGGGAGTATGAAGAGTATAATATAAAAGGTAGTATGAAGAGTATAATATAAAAGGGAGTATGAAGAGTATAATATAAAAAGATGTCTCATCAGATACTTAACACTATAGTAAATAACGTTTACAAACTTATGAGACATTTTCCTTTCAATGTCGAAACAAAATGTACACTTTGTAGTAAATTGTATATGTTCTAAACTATAATTTACAATATATATATATATATCGTTTAATACAGCATTCCCACTGTTAAATAAGCTGAAGTTGAGGAAATTAGGAGAAAGATTTTAGTATACCGAGCCAATCTTATAGCGAGATGATTTCCATGATTTTATAGCATTTATATTCATCGGATAAGTGACACGTGAGATATCTAATCAGAGATTGTAGTATGCCCAAAACAGGTAATTAAGTTAGGACAAGAAACATAGTCTTGTACCGAGTAGTGAAATTAATATACTATATTAATTTCGATATCATAAGATTATACACACCCATGCACACACATACACATCTGTGCGAAGGTATGTAAGTATGTATGTATGTTTAGGCAACATATCTTCATTCAAGCATGTTTCATTAAATAATATAGACATAAATATTTATTTATTTTTACAATAATCCGTTCTAGTTTTCCAATTGTCTTTTTGAAACTACGATTAGGTACCTACACTCGATTGTCAAACCCGCAAAAACATAAAATGTTTATGCTATTATTAAGGGGAAAGATCAAATGTTGTTTTTATTATCTTTTTAGTTTTTTTTAAAATCCTTTTAAACACGTTTGAATTTTTAATTAAAATTTATTTTATGTTTTCCGTCAGCGATTCATTGTCTTTTTAAGTTGAAATCCATCAAGGAAGACGACGTAGTTCTTGTTGACCCAAATACTTTCGATCGCCTATGAGATTATCTCCAGGGCTAAATTGTGATGACAAAATTAATGTAATTGTAATTGTTATGATGGTGAATTTGTTTTGTAAACGCGCGGTTTTGTAAACGAACTCTGTTATAATTATTTTAAAATAAATCTTTGTGGTTACGAGGTTTCTTAAACAGCGTTTCTAATGCAAAACGGATAACCAGAGATAGTAAATTGCAACATGGTATTAAATGTTCTTCTTCTATGTGCCCTGTCCCTTGAGGACGTAGGCGATCATGGATCTCCACGTCTCCCTATCCCTTTTGGCTCTTAGTATGTTTGCTCCTGTTGCTCCTGGCAACCCCCGTTCCGTCATCCACCTGATCAGACCCTGCAAATATGTTATCCGCTGCCTTCCTCTGTCTCTCCTTCCTTCTATCTGTCCAGTCAGTATCAGGTTCTCCAGGCTCTCCTTCCTCATTGCATGTCCCAGGAACTTCAGTTGTCTCTTCCTGATGCTCAGCATCAATTTCCTTTTTGTTGCCATTCTTTCTAACACTTCGTCGTTGCTTGTATGCTCAGTCCACGATATCCGTAGCATCCTTCTGTAGAACCACATTTCGGCTGCTTCCAGTTTTGTCCTCATTTTCGATGATATTGTCCAGCATTCATAGCCGTATTGAAGAACTGACATCACGTAGCAGTCTAGCACTCTTTTCTTCGTTTCTATTGAGATCTTCCTGTGTGTTAGTATTTTGCTCATCTTCTGGAACGTGTCCTTTGCCATGCCAATTCGCCTTCGGATCTCCGTGTCGCACTTTCCATCGCCTGTTAGAACAGGTACTTAAATTCTTGGACTTGTTTGATTCTGTTATCCCCCACCTGTATTTGGCATTTTGGTTTGTATCTTTTGCTGATGACCATGCACTCAGTTTTCTTAAAGTTTATTTGTAGTCCCTTCTTGTCACACTCCACTGCTACTTTCTGTATGAGATCTTGCAGTTTCCTTTCCGTGTCCGCAATCAGTACTGTATCGTCCGCGTATCTTATGTTGTTCAGGTTGTGGCCTACAATAACAAATCCTGGTGTGTCATCTAGGGTCCTCAAAATATTCTCGCTGTATAGGTTGAACAAATCCGGTGAAAAGACACATCCTTGTCTTACGCCTTTTTCTATCTTTGTGTATCTACTGAGATCGTTACCTGTCCGTATGCAGGCCGTTTGCTGCCAGTAGAGATTCTTGATTATTCTTATGTCTTTGCCGAAAATGTCGAGGTTGCCTAGCATTTCCATCAATTCTTTGTGTCGTATTTTGTCGAATGCTTTCGCGTAATCAGTGAAGCATAGGTACAAGTCTTTCTTCATTTGTAATGCCCTTTCAGAGAGCATCCTAATCATGAAGATGGCGTTCCTTGTTCCAGTGTCCTTGACGAACCCGCACTGTTCCTGCCCTATCTCTGGCCTGATTCTTCTTCTCGCTCTATTCATCAGGATTCTGACAATCAGTTTTGTAATGTGACTCATTAAGCTGATAGTTCTGTGTAGTTCGCACTCGTTTGCACCAGGTTTCTTCGGTAGTGCTATAAATATCGACTTGCATAGGTCGTCTGATATTATTCCGCTGCTATAAATTTCGTTTATTATGTCGGTAATTTTTTCTATGACATATTCTTCTAAGGCTGTCAGCAGATCTATCACTATGCCGTCTGGATCAGGTGCTTTGTTTCTGTTCATTTTGGCCATTGCAGCTTCCACTTCGGATTTTAGTATTTCCGGTCCATCCATCTCCTTGTGTATTCTCGGTTGTTCTCTCTTGTCGCAAAAGAGATCCTTTGTGTATTCTTCCCATCGCTGGAGTATTTCCTCTTTCTCTAATATGATTGTCCCTTCCTTGGATTTTATGCATCCTGTTGAGGAACAGGTTTTTTGTCCTGTCAGTTCTCTTATCTCTTTATGCATCTCTGCTTTGTCGTTCCTGCTCAGTCTCTCTACTTCTGCGCATTTGTTGTTGAGCCATTCCTCTTTGGCTTGTCTGCATTTGTTCCTTATCTCCCTGTGAAGTTTTTTGTACTCTGCTCCGTGTCTTGGCGTTATTTTTTGTATCCTTTGCATCATGTGGAGGATCTCTTCGGTCATCCACTCATTTTTTCTTCTGCGTCTGATTTCGTTTGGGGCTATGTTGTTCGCTGAGGTCACCATTGCTTCTTTTAGTGAATCCCATTTTGAGTATCCTTTTCCAATTTGTTCTTCATATTTCTTTCTCACGCTGTTATTATATTCTTTCTGCAGGGTGAGATCGTCCTCTAGTGTGTCGTATTGCAGTCTTGGTGATTCATGGATAGTCACAATTAAATGTTAGTGTGCTCAAATGCATTTTAAAATATTTCTACAAGACTCGTTATAAATTTTGTTTAGTGTTGGTTGATTGCTTTTGATATAGAGAGCCTCGAGAATTTGATATTTTTCTTTAATGTTTTCGTGCTTTAGTATATTGGTCTAGTCAACAAGTATTTACCTGTATTTTGAAGATGGAAAAATCTTGTTCAGTGTTGATTGATTGCTTTTGATATAGAGAGTCTCGAGAGTGTTATTTTTCGTTATTATTATTATTATTATTATTATTATTATTATTTTTATTATTATCGTGGTTTAGTATATCGGTGTTGTCGACAAGTATTTACCTGTATTGTGAAGGTGAACATGAATGTGTTTTTAAATGCTGTGTCTTAGAAATTGTATCTGACATGTTAAATGTAAGATGTCTTGATAATGTTGTTGTTCTCAAGCCGACATATGTACTTACGTTTTGTTCAGGCATAGAATCTCCCAAAGGACATTTAAGACATTTATACAATGTTGGCCTCTTATCAAAACGCTATTTGAATGAGAAGAGTTATTGTGTATGATCAAGCTGGTTGTCTTAAGTATAATATGTAATTAGTTTTATTCTTTTTTTCCTGGAATCAGTGGAGAATATATTAGTACTAATAAGATTTTTTTAGAGTTTATTCATCTTGTTCATAGTTAAAATAAGTTTGATTACGGTATAGTAGGTTTATATGTTTTGGGTTATTTAAGTAGACTTCTGTTACATACAGCCATTGAGATTTGAAAAAGATATCACTCGACCGGCGTCGGCGGGCGAGTGAAAATTTACTCGCCCTCAAATCACTTTACTCGACCGATTCCATTTTCTTAATAGTCGCCTTACGTAAACATAGCGTGAATCACTGACGGAAAACAAAAATTAAAATTTTAATTAAAATTTCGAATGTGTTAGAAAGGATTTAAAAATTTTAAAAATAATAAAAACAAAATTTGGTATTTCCTCTTATTAATAGCATAAACATTTTGATGATAAAACTTTATTTGTATTAAGTTTGAGCCCTTTTAACATTATGATATGCTGTTTTTTTTGTTTTTTTTTTTTGGTGGGGGGTTGAGAATTGAGTGTAGGTACCTAATCGTAGTTTCTTGTTTCTGTTTGACTACAATCACCATCGAATATATATTTGATAGACGATTAAAAAATAACAAATCTGATTTTCCCAACGATTTCCTATAAAAAAAATTACTTGTATAATTTGTTTTTTAGGGCGTGGTTCAAAGGAGCATGCGTATTTTTTTCATTCTTTCAAATTTTCGTTTTTACTTTTCACAAGCAATCTGGGCGACGGAAACATTTTGGCTCCACTCTGGAAGCGTTAATTAAACGAATGTTTACATTGACCGGTACGATAGCGAGACCAAAGAGTTCAATAATGTCATTGTAGGTCATTCTAAGTAACATCTTCAATTAAATACTTTTGGGTGGTAAAAGTTGGGTTGTTTTTTTTTCTATATTTGAACGGACACGATTCATTGCTAGATTTTTAATCGACCCTGGGCGAGTAAAGCAATAAACTTTACTCGCCTAATTAAGTTTTTAATCGTCTGAGTCGATCGGGCGTGTGATATCTCAAAGGCTGTAATATATACATATATTCTCCCACCACAGTTCCATCCGATCTCATTTGAACACGCATCAAGATCTTCCAGGAGATATCCGTGATATAATTGTTGATAATTCATAGATAATAGCATCATCCATATGAAAAAGAAGATGAAAAATAACAGAGGCATTACTGATAAAAAAGAGAAATTCTAGACCTAATAACATCAGTTATGAACATGGTAACAATGTGCTTACCGTGTTCAGAAAATAAAATGCACAAGTCACTATATACATAAGCACATGAACACATATAAAATCATATAAAAACCCTTGTGGGATCGCCCATTTTTGTATACAAGAATGGAATCACCTGATGTGTACATATAATACTGTCTGTACAGAGAATGGCAGTTGTTGTTAGAGTTGCTGAGACTCTTCAACTATAACACTGTCAGCTCTCTGCTTCCGAGCAGAGAGCAATAACCCAGTCGTGGTTCCGCCGAAGGGTAGAACCACGACTGGGCAAAAATAGACAGACATATTTTTGGCCCGGCTATATGGCCGGGAATACCCACTATAAAATGACCATGTGTCACATCCAGCCTACGTGGGAAGGCTAGTAAATACAGTTGTTGTTAGAGTTGCTGAGACTCTTCAACTATAACACTGTCAGCTCTCTGCTTCCGAGCAGAGAGCAATAACCCAGTCGTGGTTCCGCCGAAGGGTAGAACCACGACTGGGCAAAAATAGACAGACATATTTTTGGCCCGGCTATATGGCCGGGAATACCCACATTAAAATGACCATGTGTCACATCCGGCCTTGCGTGGGAAGGCTAGTAAATACAGTTGTTGTTAGAGTTGCTGAGACTCTTCAACTATAACACTGTCAGCTCTCTGCTTCCGAGCAGAGAGCAATAACCCAGTCGTGGTTCCGCCGAAGGGTAGTACCACGACTGGGCAAAAATAGACAGACATATTTTTGGCCCGGCTATATGGCCGGGAATACCCACATTAAAATGACCATGTGTCACATCCGGCCTTGCGTGGGAAGGCTAGTAAATACAGTTGTTGTTAGAGTTGCTGAGACTCTTCAACTATAACACTGTCAGCTCTCTGCTTCCGAGCAGAGAGCAATAACCCAGTCGTGGTTCCGCCGAAGGGTAGAGCCACGACTGGGCAAAAATAGACAGACATATTTTTGGCCCGGCTATATGGCCGGAAATACCCACATTAAAATGACCATGTGTCACATCCGGCCTTGCGTGGGAAGGCTAGTAAATACAGTTGTTGTTAGAGTTGCTGAGACTCTTCAACTATAACACTGTCAGCTCTCTGCTTCCGAGCAGAGAGCAATAACCCAGTCGTGGTTCCGCCGAAGGGTAGAACCACGACTGGGCAAAAATAGACAGACATATTTTTGGCCCGGCTATATGGCCGGGAATACCCACATTAAAATGACCATGTGTCACATCCGGCCTTGCGTCGGAAGGCTAGTAAATACAGTTGTTGTTAGAGTTGCTGAGACTCTTCAACTATAACACTGTCAGCACTCTGCCTTAGGGTAGAGGGCGCTCTCTGCTTCCGAGCAGAGAGCAATAACCCAGTCGTGGTTCCGCCGAAGGGTAGAACCACCACTGGGCAAAAATAGACAGACATTTTTTGGCCCGGCTATATGGCCGGGAATACCCACATTAAAATGACCATGTGTCACATCCGGCCTTGCGTGGGAAGGCTAGTAAATACAGTTGTTGTTAGAGTTGCTGAGACTCTTCAACTATAACACTGTCAGCTCTCTGCTTCCGAGCAGAGAGCAATAACCCAGTCGTGGTTCCGCCGAAGGGTAGAGCCACGACTGGGCAAAAATAGACAGACATATTTTTGGCCCGGCTATATGGCCGGAAATACCCACATTAAAATGACCATGTGTCACATCCGGCCTTGCGTGGGAAGGCTAGTAAATACAGTTGTTGTTAGAGTTGCTGAGACTCTTCAACTATAACACTGTCAGCTCTCTGCTTCCGAGCAGAGAGCAATAACCCAGTCGTGGTTCCGCTGAAGGGTAGAATCACGACTGGGCAAAAATACAGACATTTTTTTGCCGGGCCATATCGCCCGGAAATCCCAGTCAAAACTGACTGTGTATCACATGTTGCCCTTACTGGGAGGGACAACTAAATATAGTTGTTGTTATAGTTGAAGAGTCTCAGTAATCTAACACTGTCAGCACTCTGCCTTCGGGTAGAGGGCGCTCTCTGCTCCCGAGCAGAGAGCAATAACCCAGTCGTGGTTCCGCCGAAGGGTAGAATCACGACTGGGCAAAAATAGACAGACATTTTTTGGCCGGGCCATATAGCCCGGAAATCCCAGTCATAACTGACCATGTGTCACATGTTGCCCTTACTGGGAGGGACAACTAAATATAGTTGTTGTTAGAGTTGCTGAGACTCTTCAACTATAACACTGTTAGCACTCTGCCTTCGGGTGAGGGCGCTCTCTGCTTCCGAGCAGAGAGCAATAACCCAGTCGTGGTTCCGCCGAAGGGTAGAATCACGACTGGGCAAAAATAGACAGACATTTTTTGGCCGGGCCATATAGCCCGGAAATCCCAGTCATAACTGACCATGTGTCACATGTTGCCCTTACTGGGAGGGACAACTAAATATAGTTGTTGTAGAGTTGTAAAGCAGTTGATCAGTAAGTTGGTGCAGAGTTAGTTGGAGTTGTTGGACATAGAATCATTACCCGGACATACTATTTCTCCTCAAGACTGTATACAATTATTCTACTAATGGTATTTCTGAATTGACTAACCCGTGTTTCAATTTGTATATCTTGTACAATATAACTTACATTTTCTATCTTCATATCTGTTTTTGTTATTTATTATTTTGTGTGGTTTCTCACCCGGAATCCACAACAAACTGGCGACGAAGATTTCGAACAAGTTCCAAGTACAAGTACGTTTTTCATGTCAGTCGCTAACAACAAATTGGAGACGAGGATCTCGAAACTCACATACATAGTGTCGACAAAAACAAATTGTCGACGAAGATTTCGAACAAATTCACACGGAGAGAAAAATACGAACTCACGTATACCCCAAATCGCACAATAAATTGACGAGGATCTCGAACTCACGTACACAATTCGCACAACAAATATGCGACGAACGCACGTTAACGTACATCCCAAACCACGCTACGAGGATTTCGAACACAAGTCGACCACAAACAATTTGGCGAAACTAGCACAGAGAGATAGAAGAAAAAACAATAGTTAAAAAAAACCAAACCCCTCACGGAATCAAAACAGCAACTATGGATGACATTTTGAAAAGAATATTAGAAATCATTAAAAAAAGTGAAGAATGACAAATGCAAATTCAAAAGGAAAATGAAGAAAGACAATTACAAATACAAGAACAATTACTAAAATTAACAAGTACAGCACTAGATAGGAACACGGAAGAGTTCCTATCTAGTGCTGTTAAAGAGAAAACGTTTTCGCAAGATACTATGTGGAACGCGATAGAAACTTTTAAATACTCGATTGATGAAGACAAAAATTTTGGAGAATATTACAGGCGATATGAAGATATTTTTTAATATCGACTGCCAGCACTGGAAAAGAAAAAATTAAGACATTTACTCAGAAAATTAGGTACGGACGAACACATTAAATTTGTAGATTATATTCTTCCAGAAAAAGCGAACGATTTAACGTTCGACGAGGTAGTGATAGGCCTCACTGAGCAATTTAGCCCAAAATCTCGTTCTTCCATATAAGGTGGAAATGCCTTAATCTCGTGAAAAACGAAAACGACGACTATTCAACATTCACAACCATCGTCAACAAACATTGTGACGACTTTAAATTGGCGGAGCTAACTCCAGACAACTTTAACTGCCTCATATTTGTCCAAGGACTAGTCGCTGCTAAAGACAGCGAAATGAGAAAACGAATGCTGACCAAACTTCAAAATGAACCCGGTTTAACACTACAAAAACTGTGAGAGGATTGCCAAAAATGCATCAGTATAAAGAAAGACAGTAAAGACATCGAAGAATCACGAGTCGCGCATATTCGTAAGATAAAAAAAATTTACGGTTTTCACCCTCCCCAAAAGCAAAACAAAATTTTAACGACAAAGAAAAAAGATAAAAAAACAACTAATGACAGAAAACCAAATAAAAATAAGCCCCCCCCATTTCTGCATGTTGCAGATGTGGTGGATGGCGTTGGTTTAAAAATTGTATCAAATACAAAAATTGCCGAGTGTGTAGAAAGATAGGACACAAGGCAGCTGTATGCAGAAACAAAAAACCAGCCTAGTAGGTTAAGTTCTACTATAGTACAATATAACAATGAAAACATGAGAAAATATGTAGAACTGGAAATATTAAATAAGAGGACCAAATTACAATTGGATTCAGGGACAGACTTAACAATAATAAATTTATATATATGGCGGAAGCTGAAAGGGTCGACCATGTTACACACACAAAAATTGCTAAATCAATAACAGGAAAAAGGATTAAATTGGAAGGTGAAATTATCGTAAATGTGAAATTTCAAGGAAAAATCAAAAATTTAAAAATATATGTGACGAAAAACACACATAACCTGGTAGGAACAGACTGGATGCAGAAATTTAATATATGGGATTTACCCATTAACTCTTGTTGTAAAAAAAATAAAAAGCCTGACGACAGAGTTATTCTCAAGCAGTAACAAATTCACAAAAAATCGAGCAAAAGAAGAATATGCTACCTATATTTATTAAACCTATAGTTACGGAAAAAGCATTCAAACCAAAAGAACAAGTTTACGGAGCCACTGATCATAGATCCCAAGCGAAAAAATACCAACTTCTCCCAAAAATGAAGCTAGGAAGGGGGTATTGTGGGATCACCCCTTTTTGTATACAAGAATGGACTCGCCTGATGTGTACATATAATTCTGTCTATGTTATATAAAAATTATATAAAAAACCTTAATGATTGTTGTGGGATCGCCCCTTTGTGCATAAAAGAATGGGCTCGCCTGATGTGTACATATAATACTGTCTGTACAGAGAATGGCAGTAGTTGTGGAATTGTAAAGCTGTTGGTCAGTAAGTTAGTGCAGAGTTAGTTGGAGTTGTTGGACATTGACTCATTACCCGGACATACTATTTCTCTTCAAGGCAGTATATAATTATTCTACTAATAGTATTCCTGAAGTGACTAACCCGTGTACCAGTTTGTATATCTTGTTCAATATAATTTACATTCAAACCATGTGAACAAGTTTACGGAGCCATTAGTCATAGATCCCAAGCGAAAAAATACCAACTTCTCCTAAAAAAGAAGCTAGGAAGGGGGTATTGTGGGATCACCCCTTTTTGTATACAAGAATGGACTTGCCTGATGTGTGCATATAATTCAACCTATACAGAGAACGACAGTAGGTGTAGTTTCCTCTGCTACTATAACACTCTCAGCTCCCTGCCATCGGGTGGAGAGCGCTCTTTGCTTTCCAGCAGAGAGCACTAACACAGTCGTTGTTCCGCCGAAGGGTAGAATCACGACTGGGTAACAATAAACAGATATATTTTGGCCGGGTCATATAGCCCGGAAGACCCACTTATAACAGACCTTGTGTCAGTTTTGCCCTTAGTGGGGGGGGCAACTAAATATAGTAGTTGTAGAGTTCCCTAAGAAATAAGTATATGTACTCATGTCTGTCTACGTTGTATATATTGATTTCTACTAATAGTATTCCTGAAGTGACTAACCCGTGTTTCAGTTGGTATATCTTGTCCAAAATAACTTACATTTTCTATCTTCATATCTGTTTTTGTTATTTATTATTCTGTGTAGTTTCTCAGCCGGAATATACAACACTTTCATTCCCTAAGAACTAAGGAAATGTACTCATGTCTTTTTACGTTGTATATATTGATTTCTACTAATAGTATTCCTGAGGTGACTAACCCGTGTTTCAGTTGGTATATCTTGTCCAAAACAACTTACATTTTCTATCTCCATATCTGTTTTTGTTATTTATTATTTTGTGTGGTTTCTCACCCGGAATCTATAACAATGATAATACCCTGTCTGTCATTTTTAATGTAACCTGTATAAATGAGTGATTGGCCAAATACATAATTCATATATATATATACTCTCCCATCGATTTCGATGTATGCGGGTCTAACCTTAGTAAGACATCCACACAGAGATTTGTTTATAGTGGTGAAGGCATTGTGTAGTACCATCCACACATTTTGGAACTCCTGATAACAAACAATCGGTGCAGAAATCCGCCACAGATCGCATGAACAGCAGACCTCAATTATTTAACCCATTTTAGTGAATCCCATTTTGAGTACCCTTTTCCAATTTGTTCTTCATATTTCTTTCTCACGCTGTTATTGTATTCTTTCTGCAAGGTGAGATCGTCCTATAGCGTGTCGTATTGCAGTCTTGGTGAAGTGCTGGGCTTAAACTCCGAAGAGGATTTAACCTACTTTACTATAAACAAAAAACATCGCTAGGGGACACTCTTTAAGTCCAAACGGACGTGCATTCCACAGGCACGAATAGCAATGGTCACAAACATTCATTCTCTTTCTTCAACACACTATCCACAAACACGCATTCTCCAGTTTAAATTTTTCCCTATAATTAGTTTTTAAATATTTACTTCTCATATCGTCATATTCTTTCGTGAATGCATATTGGGGTTTGTTTTATATACTGCTTTGTGTTATTTGAAGCGTGGGGAGATGGTTAATGTTTCTTTGATTTGGCCTTGTGTCAGACTTAACAGAACTTCCTGCAGCTTACAAGTTTTATGCAGAATTATTATCAGAAAGTTTTCATCGTTATCAGAAGGTTGGTTGTCGGCAGGCTAGAATATGTGGAATTGTGTGGAACAGTGTAAGACTAAAATATACATTTTGCTTTTAAAATAGAAATTTATTAAAAGGAGGAATAACATGAGATGTAGAAGTTAATGTCCAATTAGAAACATTATTAAGAAGTTAAGGGTAGAGTTCGTACAAAATGTTCTAAGGGTAGAGTTCGTACAAAATGTTCGTAATAGGAATTTATGAAAGAGATAAGGATAAAGAGAAAAAGGACAATGTCCGAGTCACTTGAAGTTGAAGTTACATTTTAGTTGTTTTGTCTTGCGGCTCCCATCTGACTCTCCTGACTGACTGATATTGATGAAGTCCTTTTATTGTAATCTAGATTTTTCACCCTTACTCGCGAAGTCCTTTTTGGTCTTGCAAGTCGCTCCCATTCGTCAAAAATCATTTTAACACCTACTTGCGAAATCTGGTTTCGACTTTTTCGTTAAGCACATGGTCAAACCTTATTCTATTTGGGAAAAACAGGATTTCACACGTCGTTCTGAATTTTTGTAAAAGTGAAGAAGAAGTTTGATTTTAATTAATTTCTTATCTGCTACATATTCATTTATTACTCATAATGGCATTCGAGTCCACAGTAATTGTTACAGGAAAAGATTAATCAGGAGACGTGTGTTTTTTACAGAAGCAAAACAAGAATTCTCACAACTGAGTTGTTGTTATTATTATTCCTTTTTTATTATCTGTGTCACTTCAGTACGTTGGCGATCTAGACTCTCCATAATGTCCTGAAATCTGTAGCCCTTAGTAATGTGGTCATCCGGTGATTATGATCAACGTGGAGAGTTCTTTTTACATCTTCATTAATTTCTCTTCGGTATAATCTTAAGATATTTGCACAGTGTGCATTGATAATTAACAATATGATTCGTTTGCGACAGATGGATTTTTGGATTACTTCAACAAACACACTCTGGTCTAGAATTCCGAGAACAAGTTTTTTTTCTTTTATATAACGTGTCCCTTCATAATGTTAGAGATAGTTGCTCTCCACAGTTTTCTACTTTTAGTAAAATTTGTATTTTTTGCCTCCTCGGCTTAACTCTCACAACAGACCTCAAGTGGAATGACTATATAAAATCCACAGCTAAAACCGCTGCTAAGAAAGTCGGTTATCTGTGTAGGACCAGGAAGTTTTCCCCGTCCGAAACAATCCTGCACATATATAAATCTACCATCCGCTCATGCATCGAATACTGCTGCCATATCTGGCCGGGTGCCTCCGCTATCCACCTAGGTGTCCTAGACCAAATCCATCGGATAATCTGTAATGTGATCGATCTCGACATGCCAGCTAGGATACAGTCACCTTCCCACCGGCGTAATGTACCTTTCCTGCGTCTCTTCTACAAATACTTTCACGGCTTCTGCTCCGATGAACTCAGCTCACTGGTACCTCCTATATACGAATTTCCTCGAGCCACAAGATTAGCAACTAGGTCCCACCCTTTTACTGTGAAACCGATAAACTGTAAACGCAAATTCTACTCAGTCAGCTTCTTTTCTCGCACTTCCCGCCTGTGGAAATCTCTTCCGCATACTTGCTTTTCTGACAGCTATAATCTCCAAGAATTTAAATGTAAAGTCAATAGTCATCTCCTGTCTCACTAACTTACATCCTATCTCTCATGCTTTTTTCTCCGTCCACCCCACTCTCATCAGTATTCTCTTCCTTCTGCTACTCTCTTCATGACACCACCTGTAACCTGTCACACTTTCTCATTACATTCCTCCTATGTAACCCTCTGCACAACAGTGGCAGTAAAATATCTTGCTTGGGGCCACACGATTATAAAAAACAATCTCTTCATCTCTGTTCTGAAAGGCACTTATACAAACTCGTTCAGTAGGTTACCGGCTGCTTTCCTTTACTATTCTTATCTTCAGTATATCCTGTGAGTGTCAAATTTTCCATGTCCGCTTTCCTCATTATGTACTCTGAGTAATACTGAGCACATTTGCATATTTCAATTTTTCAATTTGAGAGGATTTTGAAAGCATTGTATGCATCCTTTATTTACGTATGCTTGTAAAAAATGTATTTTTTCCTGAGTAAAATATTATAATATTTCAATTGTGTTTATCTATTTTAACGCCTTCATAGAGATTTGAACGCCCTTTGCTTGGACAAAGCTCTACGGTCAATATCAAATTCTTTATTATAATAATTCGGTCTTATTTTTCACATAAAGTAGGATTTAAGAGTTTTTTTTTACAAAGTTGTTTATTGTGCACACACACACACACACACACACACACAGACACACACACACACACACACACAAATACGAGAAGAAATTCCCACAATGTTACCTACAACTATTTTATTAGTCAAAAGTTTAAATAAATTCCGATAACTTAAATCTTATAATCCAGATTTCAAATACTAAAATCTAGTACCAAAAAACTACAAAAATTATTAAATAAATGGTTTGAGATTTATAACAATTAAGGACTGACCTGAAGCAGACTTCCACTACGTTTAATTTCGTTGTTTTTCTTTTCTTTCTTTCTTTTTTTTCTTTTTTTTTACTTTTTTCAGCGCAGTCCTATCGGTTAACCCACTTAGCTTTACGATTAACAAAAAAGTTTTGAAAAATTTCAATATTTAAACATTTTCTGGTGGGGGGATCAGTTTCTCATACAACGTTATAATAAATCGAGCCTCCATTTTGAAACCAGTCGACGGTACGATATTACCGCCACCTGTAAATTTGTTCATTATCAAATTTTTTGGACTTTTTTCTGTGCAATATTATCTTTTACACCTTATACTTTACGAATGACAGAAAAAAAATCGCAAAAATTTCAATATTGAAACAATTTTAGAAGGAGGGGACCATTTCCTCATACAATTTTATAGTGGATTGATAAATGAAGGATCATTTTACTTTAACGTTGTATGAGAAACTCACCCCACCCCCAAATTTGATAAAATATTGTAATTTAAAAAAAAAATTGATAATCGGAAAGTTTAACTAACAATTGATAGAATTGCGCAGAAAAAAGAAAATGAAAAACAACGAAATTAACATAAACAAACCGACCCGAATGCGAGTTGGATGAAAATGGAGGATCAATTTACTATAACGTTGTATGAGAAACTGACCCCCACCCCACCAAAGTGGTTGAAATATTTTAATTTTTCAAATGTTTTTTTTTTTTTTTTTTGATAATCAGATAATCAGTAGTTTAAGTTTAGGACTGCTCTGAAAAAAAGTAAAAAAAAAAAAAAAAAAAAAAACGAAATTAAACGTGGTGGTAGTCTGCTTCAGATCCACCTAATTTAGAATTGAATTTTAATTAACTTTAATTTTAAATATATATTTTAAATCATTTCCTGAAAGCGAATCAGGAATGTCTCTACGACGCAAAGGATAACATGGAGTGAAAGTGAATGAGAAGATTGAGAATAAGGAGGACTGAAGAAAGAACAAAAGATGAACGGGTTTCAAGTAGATAGAGAATGGCGATTGACATTGCATTTAAATTTTTAAAGATTGTTTTTATCAGTCATTCGGTCAGTTGTCGCCCGGCTCACACTCCACCCACGTCTATTGAACTGGTGTAGAGGCTCATCCCTTGTTCCCTGTTTAGGATGTGGTTTCCGGCTTTCTCTTTTCCAAATCTTTTCATTCTTGCATAGCCCCCTGCACATCAGTGGCGTTACCGCCTTGCTCGGGTTGATATGATTAAAAAAAATATAAAATAAAACGTGTTACACGCTCGGGCGATCATGTCTCAAAAGAGACATGACTGATAGGCACAAAATTTTCCACAATAAATTGCCATTACTTTCTGCGCTAGACCGGTTGCTAACTAAAGCTATATAATCAATAGGCCTGCCAATTAACCCATATCTGGAGGGAGAAGAGATGGATTAATACCTTAAAGGTGCGAAACTGAATTAAACGAATTCAGCTGGTTGGTTTTTATGGCATATCTACCTCGGCGGGTCATTTATTTCCAAGTAATATTTTTTTTTTTTTTGCTGGTAATACCTTTCTTTCAACAATTTATTGTTGTTTTTTTTATAAGTTTTGTGTTTAGTAATGCTTTTTTTCTTTTTGAGTATCAAGATTTATTGGAATTTGTTTTTATAAGGGCAGGGGCCCCAAGACCTATCCTGTTATTTAACCCATAACTGGAGGGAAAGAACGGATTAATACCTTTCCCAAGGGTACCGGTGCTTAAGTGAATGCAGAGTATTCAACTGGAATTCGAACTCGGCTCCCCGATTTCTCTTTCCGAGCTGATATCTACTGCACCACAACGCACATCCGTCACTATACGCCTATAGCACCTGATGTTCCCAAGCGGTCACCTATCAAAGTACTGACCAGGTTCAACGTTGCTTAACTTCGGTGATCGAGCGAGAATAGTCATTCCGAGCCGATATGCATAGCATCACAATGTAACATAATACATATATTTTGTTTACAACATTAGTCCGCGATTACTTAACATTTAACTTAGTTGAAAAGTCTACTGAAGTTGTTATGCGTAAAAACGAAATGTAATGTTTCTTATACAAAATATTCATAATTTAACAAAATATATTATGTACAGTCGAATACAATTCGTCAGTAAGGGAAGCCAGGAGAAAGACTCATGACTAAAAGCAAATATTTGGTTGATTGATTTTGTTTAGCGGCATATCAACTTCTATGGGTTATTTAATGCTGACATCGAATTATTTTAAACCAATTATATGCCTTCAACTGCAGATAAAATGTATGGTTTGTCAATTTCCTTTAAATATGAATTGTTGATAATTTTACTAGAAATAGTTATTGTTGGTTGGTCGATTTAACATAGCGACATATCGACCTCTATGGGTTATTGAATGCCGAAATCTAAATATTTTTACACAGTTTTATGCTTTAAACTGCAAATATATATATATATATAATATTTTGCAAAAGTATTAGAACAAGAACTATTTTATCTTTATGAGGAATATTGACAGAAAATAAACAATTTAATTAAAGTAATTTGATTTGATTTACTCAATAAGTGCTTTAACAAGAAAAAATACTTGTTATAAAATAAATTTTGTATTTAGTATAATAGCCTTTTGCTTTGATCACAGCCTTCATTCTGTCAGGCATTGACATCACAAACTTCTTCAATGTATCCAGTGGCATCTCCTGCCAAGCAGCTTTTATTTGTTCCCAAAGTGTGTTTTACGAAGTAACATTAGATTTATGTATTCGAGAAAGGGAATAAGAAAAACGCCAGTCATATCCAAGGATAATAGAATAATGAGTAGTTCAACATAACTTGTTTAATAGAAAATAGAAAATATTAAGTATAACTTCTTTTTAATACATTTCTTTTACACCTAGTTTTAAATAATCAATATTTATTAGCAATGTACTTGGCTTTTCACCCTGTATTTGAATTTCAGTGAGGTTTTTAGGAAAATCACCCCGGCCTAATACTTTTGCACACTACTGGTGTGCAAAAGATTTTAAACTTTATTTTGATGCCTCATAAAAGATAAAATAGTTCTTGTCCTAATACTTTTGCACAGTACTGTATATACTACATAATTATACAATTTCAGAGTAAAGGTATTTTTAATATATATCTTGTAAATCCTAAATTGTATTATTGGCAATTTTACAACAAAATTTACTGATTATTTTTGTTTGGGTGTCCACTATTTGCCTACAAGAAACAGAAGCCCAACAGGTGCTACCACCCTGAATCTGGGAGGACCTTGGAACAACAACAGTCAGTAGATGGTTCTCCGCTCCCCAAAGCGTTCCAATTCTTCTACCGGATGTAGTTTATCGCCTTACCCAAGACACAAAGGCAACTACACTGTAGCTATTGAAATATTATGGTTTATTTTTTAAAAAAATCTAAAGTTGATTAGAAAAAAATGCAGTTTGATCCCGAATTCTTTGCCTGTAGTGTACATACGCAGAAAGCAATGGCAACCAACTGCGGGATAATCTTCTGCCCAATCAGCCATGTCTCGAAAGATACATGATCGCCCAGCGTGTATCACGTATGGCACTTAAGTGACTGACTGAATATAATAGTTGGAATAATGATTAAGGCTTCTACTGGTCATAAAGTGGGTGATCAGTTTATTACTTCATAACAATAGGGAAACCGATCCCCCACTAATTACTACATAATAATATAATACATTTCTTTCCCCTATAGCTATGAGTCAAATAGCAGGACAGATTGGGTTCTATAGCCTTGGTCGGCAACCAGTCTACCGCAGAAAGCAATGGCAACCAACTGTGGGATAATCTTCTGCCCAGTGAGTCATCCCTCTTTCGAGACATGATCGCCCAAGCGTGTATCACGTATGGCACTTAACTGACTGACTGAGTGTAAATATATTATTAGTAAGTAGTGAGTTCAATTCTCACTGGAACTCCAAATTCTTGGCCTTATGCCACATCAAAGCTTCGCTTAGACAATCTCATCTTGGTGACCTAAATTTATCTTCTTATCTACATGCATGCAAGTGTGTCTACCTGGGATAGGGAATGGGATTTATATTTTAAATCTAAAGAACTTCTCTTCTGATTTGTATCTCAAAGAATATATCTGCTTCCATATTGTCAACTTGACTGTAACTAGTTCGCCGACATATCTGAAATTCAGAAAAGTTTTTGATAATAAATAAATTAAAAGCAATAAGAGAAAAACAATGACGCATGTCAAAGATAAGAAAAAAAATCTTGCTAACCAAAATTAAACAACAATTCACACAAGGATGACAGACAGGCGGATTTTTTAAAAAATGAGTAAAAAAATTGGGATTCTTTTTTAAAAAATGTAAAAATTAAAGCATCTGATTTAAATAAATTTCAAGTTTCTTAAAAAACATATTCGAAAAAGAAAAAAGAAAAGTTTGCTTGAGGATTTTTTCGCAAATCATTAAATGTTTTATATTAGTTATAAGGTTTACCTGCAAAAATATCCACCTGTTTTTTTTTTTTTAATTAGACATGTAACCTTTGGCAACCAATCAAATCTTACTTTATTTGCGCATGCGTTCACATACATTGTTCAACACTTAATTTATCGGCAATGAATTAACAGTAAATCTAAACTTATTTATAAATAGAACTTTGTTTGTGTGTGTGTGTGTGTGTGTGTGTGTGTGTGTGTGTGTGTGTGTGTGTGTGTGTGTGTCCGTTACCTATGAACTCCGAAACGGCTGAAACGATTTTCTTGAAAATCTACACAGTTGTACTATAAGCGTCTGCGAGTGTTCTTAGCTAGGTTTTGTATCGAGGTACCCCCGATAAATATCGAAAATCGATAATCGAAAAAATCGAGTTATAGAAGGAGTGGTCCGATTTTAATCAAATTTGATACACTCATAGACAAAGACATAAGAAACGATATTCAGAAGTTTCAAGGTTGCAGTTCTTACAATAGTGCAGAAAATCGATAATATATATATATATATATATATATATATATATATATATACAAAAAGCAAGATGTTTGTGTGTGTGTCTATTTATCTGCCTGTATGTCTGTATTTTTTATTTTAGTTTTTGCTTCGGGTTTGGCTCTAAGTAGGTATAATTGTAGTTCTTAGTCTCAGCCATGATACCATTTACTCATACGACTTATTTAGCCTTCAAAATTCAGTTTACGACGAAAAAGACTTATTTGATATCGATACCAGGAAATCAAAATTTGACTTTCATCCATTCATTTTTCTTTCAGTCTACGGTTTCGATTTAACTGGAAAAAACTATTGGTTTTTAGTCTTTCGTGCTAACGTCCAAAGAGTCTGAGCTCCAGGACCATGGATTAGTTTTAAAGCTTTCATTACACCCGAGCAACGCTGGGCTATACTGCTAAAGTATTTATATAGTATGTAACCATCGCATTATAGTCCAGGGTGGGCTTTTGGTGAAACCAAAATATATTCGCATAAACCTGGTCAAAAATATATATGTTCCCCAGTAACGAGGCTAGTTCTGATAATCATTGCTACAAAGTGATGATTCTGATCTTAAATGGCCGGCACGTAGATAAAAACATCGCAAATATATAGCCCAATGTTTGTAAATCTTTGAACAGAAGATCGTGCGATGCTGTAATCCTAAGACGCATTAGGATAGACAAAGACTCAGTCCAAAAGCTTAGAAGTTTTAAGAAATTTTAAAAAATCGTTTAGAAGCAAAGAAAATAGCATTGAACTGTTAATATATCTTCTTATGTGGCAGAGAATGCTGAACAGAGATGAGGAAGAGACTTGATTCAAAATATACATGCGGTCTAGCGTAGAAACTGCGAGGAACGGCAAAGTTTTCGAGAAAAGAGGAAAATTACACTTGACATCAGGAAAAGACGGTCGAAATTTCTGGGTCACAATGAGAATGAGGTTGGAAAATCTGATACTCACAAGACGGAATTAAGAAAAAAGGATAAAGAAAAACCATGCATAACATCTGTGATGAGCTTGATTAAATGGATGACGGGAAAGAGCTAAGAAGAATTAACGAAAAGAGAAAATTTATTAAGAGCTATAAAAGACAGGAAATTGTGAAAAGTCATGATCGCTTACGTCCTCAGGTGATACAGAACATAAAAATGAAGTAGAAGAAAAAACAACCAGTGTAGAGTTTGGGTTTTGGTTAGCAAGAAGAGTCTAGTTGAAGCTTACTACGCAGTAACATGTTTCAATCTTTGCGAGCTACGCCATATATATATATATATATATATAAGAGTATAGGTTACGTATGGATGCAATAATATTCCTTATTCAAAGAAAAACTATTCTTAAAAAAGTGCTTAATACAAAGTTGAGCTAATAATATTTATTCAGAAATTATAACATGGATATGTTTTATTATCGCTACAAAAGTAGCTATTTTGTTTCGACACTTCTTGTGTTTGTCAAGTGATGTGGTTTATTTCAAATTGAAGGGTTTTAAAAAGTTCAAAACAACTTCTAATTTGGAGAATATGTGAGCAGACTTTAAAATAATTTGCGGGGCATTAGTATTAATATTTGATTAAATTGAGATCAGCAGTATTAATTATTAGATCTACTTTACTATTGTTCCGAAATTTTAAAAATATTTCTGAGTTTAACAATTTATTAGATTTAGAAAGTTATTCATATGTTAAATGAGGAAGAGAAAGAACGCACACATAAATAAACCTACAAACATCCACACATGGAAAAATAAACGAGTATATTCACATACACTGGCAAGCAGACACATGTACAGATTAATATACCCACGCATATATACATGCGCAAATTACAGAATTTTGTTTTTATCGAATTGTCAAATTTTCTGTGAAATGTTAAAGCTCTATTTGGACACAGACTGAATTACCACATATTGGATACAGTCAGGGTGAATTCATAACGTGACTAGCCTTGAATGAATGAGGTCGGGGCAGACAATCATATTTTAATGCATGAACATAGAAACATAATTAGATATATACTTACGCAAATACACGAGCTAAAAACAAAAATGTACACGACTGAAAACTCCACAGACGCGATATTGGTCGGCGGGTTGTATGGTTGTGGGGTGTTCTACCCGACATCGGTTTTCGCGGGTTCGGGGAATTATAAATAGTTAAGAAACAGTGTGAGACTTGATTCTTGAGAATCATGGTAATTAGGTGTTGGTGCTATAGGTAAAAGTCGGTGCTATAGGTAAAAGTGTTGGGCTTTGTCCGGATGATTTATACTGGTTTGGGCTCTGTCGAGTATTGGCGCGATAATCGATGTCGGTTTAGATACCTCATGGCTGTTTCGTTTGGCGGTCGATGTTGGGTTGGGTGCTTGCCGTTATTTTTGTGTTGATATGTGCCGGATTGTGTACCTGGGGGAATTCGTTGGAGCGTCTGAGTCGGATAGAGGTACCGATCAAATATAGGAAAATTAATGTCTAAATATTAGTATATGTATATATACATATAAATGTACATCTGTTCTTTTATACTAGTAGACATATTGATATTTCATTTACTTGCTGATATGTATGTATATGTATGCATTTACTTGTATGTGTATGTATGTCTTACATGTATGTCTGTATGTTTTGTATGGGTATATGTGTATATATATGTATGCGTGTATGTATATGTATATACGTAAGTATGTATGTATGTGTGTATGTATATGTATATACGTAAGTATGTATGTATGTGTGTATGTATATATATATACGTAAGTATGTATGTATGTGTGTGTATATGTATAGATATTGATATTTGCATGTATGTATGTTCAGATGTCCATGTATGCATGTCTATATCTATATATATGTATGCTTGCGTATGAGTGTGTATATGTATGTGTGTATGTGTATATATTATATAAGTATGTATTTTTATGAATGTGTATTTGTATGTACGTATATTTGTATATGTGCGTGTATATATATATATATGTGTGTATGCTTATATGTATGCATGTATGTATGTGTAGATAGATAGATAGATAAATAGATAGATAGATCGGTGGGTGTAAGTTTGTGGTCCTGGGTTTCACGCTTTTGCGATCGTCAGACAAACTGATTTATTTTTTTATTTAAATTACTGAATTTTTGTGGAAGTGGGAGGAAAATTGGGAGGAATATTTGCCGTTGTGACGCCTTTTATACAAACGCAGACATAGATTAACACTTGTACACCCATTGACGTGCGCAGAGACACACGCACACGCGAGCACGACAACTCGGGTTCACACAGACATAAATTCATTTGAACGATATGGAGCAGGGCATATATATGTATATTTGTGACGTTTTGTACATGCATACGCATTTAATTTGTGTATAGTGTATCTACCAAGTTTGATGCCAGAGGTTTCGTGTATTTCCATCTATGTGATTATATACTTTTTACAATCTTTGGAGTTTTTAGTTGTGTTCATTTTTGTTTTTAGCTTGTGTATTTGCGTAAGTATATATGTAATGATGTTTATATTTTCATGCATTGAAATATGATTGTGTCTGCCCCGACCTCATTTATTCAAAGCTAGTCACGTTACGAATTCACCCTGACTGTATCCAATATGTGGCAATTCAGTCTGTGTCCAAATAGAGCTTTAAAATTTAACAGACAAATTGACAAGTCGATAAAAACAAAATTTTGTAATTTGTGCATGTATATATGCGTGGGTATATTAATTTGTATATGTGTCTGTTTGCCAGTGTATGTGAATATACTCGTTTATTTTTCCATGTGTGCATGTTTGTAGGTTTATTTTCTTTCTCTTCCTCGTTTAATATGTGAATAACTTTCTAAATCTAATAAACTGTTAAACTTAGAATTTTTTTAAAGTTTCGCCACAATAATAACGTAGATCTAATACTTAATCAATACTGCTGATCTCAATTTAATCAAATATGAATACTGATGCCCCCCAAAATTATTTTAAAGTCTGCTCACATATTCTTCATATTAAAGGTTGCTTTACTCTGATTGGTCCACATTGTACATACAACAATGCCTCCCTGATTAAAGCGGTTTTGCTTGCTCTTAACTTTTTAAAACCATTCAATTTGACATAAACCATATCACTTCACTTGACAAGACACAAGAAGTGTTGAAACAAAATAGCGACTTATGTAGTGATAATATAACATATCCGTGTTATAATTTCTGAATATATATATATATATATATATATATATATATAGTACCGTGCAAAAGTATTAGGACAAGAACTATTTTATCTTTTATGGGGCATCAAAATAATTGTGACAATTTACCAATCGCACCTAGTATATATACAGTACCGTGCAAAAGTATTAGGACAAGAACTATTTTATCTTTCATGAGGCATCAAAATAATTGCGACAATTTACCAATCACACCTAGTATATATACAGTACTGTGCAAAAGTATTAGGACAAGAACTATTTTATCTTTTATGAGGTATCAAAATAAAGTTTAAAATCTCCCCTGTCCTAACCTTTTTGCACACTACCGGTAGTGTGCAAAAGTATTAGGACGGGGGTGTTTTTTTTCTAAAAGTCACACTGAAATTCAAATACAGTGTGTAAATTGCTAATAAATATTGCTAATAAATATTGCTAATAAATATTTTTTAATTAAAACTAAGTGTAACAGAAATGTATTAAAAAGAAGTTATATTTACTATTTTCTATTAAACAAGTTATTTTAAACTACACATTATTCTATTATCTTTGGATATGACTGACATTGTTCTTATTCCCCCCTCTCGAAATGATAAATCTAATGGTACTTCACAAGACACACTTTGAGAACAAATACAAGCTGCTTGGCAGGAGATACTATGAGATACATTAGAGAAGCTTGTGATGTCAATGCCTGACAGAATGAAGGGTGTGATCAAAACAAAACGATATTGAACTAAATATTAAATTTATTCTGTAACAAGTATATTATTTTCTTGTTAAAGCATTTGTTGAGTAAATAAAATAAAATTACGTTAATTAAGTTGTTTTTTCTGTCAATATGCCTCATAAAAGATAAAAATGTTCTTGTCCTAATACTTTTGCACAATACTGTATATGTGTAATATAACAATCCCGCCCCACCCGAGGAAGCTGAGCAAGCGGGGTGGTTTCCGGTCGTTGAAAGGAACGGATGTTTGTTTGACCTTATTTCCGGCAGTAGCGGAAATGGCTACAAGAGGCAAACAGAACAGGTGTCTCTGAGAATTACGTGGGCGTGCGTGGGCGAGGCAAAATCCGGAAGTACCGGTTTGGAGATTATAAAAAAGACCTCGGCGCACGGATTTCAAGCAGAGAGACAGAGGCAGACGAGAGAGCCAGACCAGACCAGAGGAGCAACAGAAACGACCCCCCCCCCCGTCAGCCCCAGTGGAGGCGCGCTCTCTCACTCTCTGTTCACTAGGCTACACGGTTCATCGTCATCAATAAAAATATCACTTGATATATTTTTATATATATGCGTTTGTTGTTTGTCGCTATATAACATATGTGTGTGTGCGTGTATATATATATATATATATATATATATATGCGTGTGTGTGTATATATATATATGCGTGTGTGTGTGCGTGTGCGTGCGTATATAAAGCAAAAAATAGCATGCTGTGGTTTATACCACCACATTTGTAACATACGAGGTTATCGCGGTTGTCAGTGACACAGGAATCACTTGGCGTATATTTGACCGGTTGGGACACTGCTCTACCCTCCCTCTTACGCTTCTATGCAAAGGGCGAATTCCGAAGGATCGGGTGAATAGCTGGTCGATCGATATTTAATTTATTCAAGATGTTGCTCACGACAGCTGACTAACATACCCTGGTAATCCTGCAACAAAGTTGCACCCCAGTATCCGGTCATTAATAACCCCAAACAGCGCAGAAAGTTTGCGTAAATCGCTCAGATAGACCTCAACCGCTTTTAGTCGGCGCACAATAAATAGTTGACATGCCACAAACGGGTCAGTTCCAAGGCAATATAAAGAGCCGGTTTTATCTCGGTAAAGTCGGTTTTTCTTTCCTCTTTAAGCTGCTGGTTCACAGCGTCGGCACCCCTTCCTCGGAAAGTCTCAATAAAGAAACCACTGATGACTCTTCCAAATGGCATATTTGGAAAATGAACACTGCCTTCTCCACCTACTCGACAACAGATAGACAAGTAGACGAATACTCTGGTATCAATTTCAAGTCAAATCGGTCAATAAGTATCGAAATAGCTTGTCAGTTTCTTCTTGCTGAAAATGAAATTCCCTAATCCATATCATTAGCTTACGGTCATATCACGTTGAATACACTGCTTCTCGTTCGATCAACAAAGTTAAGCAACGCTGAGCCTCGTCAGTACTTAAATGGGTGGCCGTTGGCGAATGCCAGGTGCTGTAAGCGTTTATTGACGAATGTGCGTTGTTGTGCTGTGGGTGTCGGCTTGGTAAGAGCGGATTTTGAATTCTCTGCATTCACTTACGCGCTAGTACCCTTGGAAAAGGTATTAATCCGTCCCTTCCCTCCAGTTATGGGTTAAATAACAAGGTAGGAATTGGGAACCTGCTCTTAAACAAATCCTAATGAAATTTTCTCCGTCGGAGAAGAAGCTGGCTCAACCCACCAAGTGTGCATGCGGCTTGGATCACACATATCTTTAGCCAAACAGCCAAGTCCAACAACCCGTTTTCCCAGTTCGCTATCACAGGCGCACTGCTATATCACCTCATTAAGCACGTTTTATAGATTGAATGACAAGTTGAATTTAAATAGGTGAAAAACAGAGTCTCTTGAAAAATATCCGACTCCGAAATCTATCTTTTCTTAAATATACGACCTGTAAAGTCGCCATTTTCTTTTGGGGGTACTTTACACGCGGGACATGTCCAAATATGTTTGCAGCCAAAAGGTAATCAATTTTCTCTCGTGTTACATGATACTTTTATTTCTCTTAAATATTCTTAGCCAGATTAGTGTTATGGATTTTCCTGTCTAGTTGTCATACAATGTCTAATGAAAAAGCATTGAAATGCTACGATGAAAAGTATACTGCAACACTTATCAATTCGGCATTTTATCCTCTTCGAAATTTTATGAAGCCAAACGCATTATTCAGCATCGCTTTCATTGATGGAACTATTCCTGGAAATCCTATTTTGGGACAGCGGGCAGCTGCCTGGTCACATTTTGTTTTTGATTTTCCGAGACGTTTTGCAATCTGGTTCCTTTCAAGTGAAATTTCATTTTTAGAAAGAAGAAAAAGACTTAAAGAGTGAAGATCTAGGAACATTGTGGCTTGGTTAATGTTGTCTTCTTTTTTTATGTGCCATCTCCTTTCAGAACGTAGGCGATTATGGATTTCTACATCTCCCTATCCCTGGTGGCTCTTATCACCCTTTCTTCTGTTGCACCATACAACACCCGTTCCGTCATCTACCTGATCAGGTCCTTCAAATATGTTATCCGCTGCTTTCTCCTGTCTCTTTTTCCCTCTATTTTGCCTGTTAGTATCAGATTCTCCAAGCCGTCCTTCTTCATTGCATGTCCCAGGAACTTTAGTTGTCTCTTCCTGATGCTCAGTATGAATTTCCTTTTCGTTTCTATCCTTTCAAAAACTCGTCATTGCTCACATTCTCAGTCCATGATATCCGCAGCATCCTTTTGTAGAATCACATTTCAGTTGCTTCAAGTTTTTCCTTCATCTTTGATGAGATTGTCCAACATTCACTGTCATATTGAAGAACCGACAACACATAGCAATTCAGTACTCTCTTCTTTGTTTCTAGCGAAATTGTCTTGTTTCTTAATACTTTACTCAACTTCTGGAATGCTTCCTTCGCCATCCCAATTCGCCTTCGGATCTCAGTGTTGCACTTTCTGTCTTCTGTTAGAACACTTCCTAGGCATTTAAATTTTTGTACCTGCTTGATTTTAGTGTCCCGCACCTGTATTTGGCATATTTTGGGTTGCCCTTTTTGCTGATGACCATGCATTCGGTTTTCTTGCAGCAAAAATCTTGCACACTTGATTCGACTTGTCCCTCATTTTTGGACAGTACTAAATGGACTAATTAATAGTGAACTGGTTACAGAATATGGCTTTTGTTTCTCTAGGTCAACTGGTGAAGTTCTGACGATAATTTGTGAAAGATTAAGATCAAGGTAAGAAACTTGAAGCTCGACCTGTTATTTTGGACGCCTCGAGAGATTTCAAGAGAGTCTGGCATACAGGTCTTCACAAATTGAAATGTGATGGTATATCCGGCCAAATATTTAACCATTTGGTCTTCTCAAATCGTGAAACGTAAGTTGCCTTGAAACGCCACTTTTTTAGATCATTTTGCATTAACGCAAGTGTTTTTTATTCTTGGTCTTAATTTGTTTTTCTCGACTCCAGTCTGTCTGACTGTCTGTCTCTGTCTCTGTCTATCTCTCTCTCTCTCTCTCTCTCTCTCTCTCTCTCTCTCTCTCTCACACACACACACACACACAGATGAGATATGGTTGCCAGTTGTCTCTTCTACAAATACTTTTTTTTTTTTTATAAGCGTTTCACCCCGAGCAAGGCATGTCACTGCCACTACTGTGCAGGGGGCTACGTAGAGTGGAGAAAGGCTGGTTAAATATAGGAAATAACAGAGGGTGGGTGATAGGCGGGTGAGGATACCGAGAATGAGGGTTGGGTAGATGAGAGTGTTGTGAGAATAGTTAGGAGTTAGTGTGATAGGAGGTGTCTATTGACCCTACACCTGGAGATTGTAACTGTCGGGAAAGCAGACTTGTGGAAGGGAGTTCCACAGGCGGGAAGCGCGAGAAAAGAAGCTGTTGGAGTAGAATTTACGGTTACATCTTATTTGTTTAACTGTAAAAGGGTGGGACCTAGTTGCTAATCTAGTATCTCGTGTAAATTCGTGCTTAGGCGGCACCAGTGATCTAAGCTCATCGGAGCAGAAGCCATGAAAGTACTTGTAGAAGAGGTACAGGGAAGCTACATCACGCCGGTGTGAGAGCGGCTGCAGCCGGTCTGCCAAGTCAGTATCAACCACGTTACAGATCCTCCTTTGTATTTTGTCAAGATGCCCAAGGAGAGCAGCAGGGGCACCCGACCAGATATGGCAGCAATATTCAATACACGGGCGGATGGATATTCTGCTCCGACGTGATTAATTTCCTAGTGCCCCCCTTGCACGAGTTTACTCGAGCTACTAGACTAGCAAGAAGGAGCCAATCAAGTATAACCACAAGTTCTACTCTGTCAGCTTTTTTCTCGCTTGTGGAACCTCCTCCCGTATTTTTACCTCCCTGATGGCTACAATTTCCAAGAGTTTAAATACAACGTCAACTCTCATCTCTTATCTTTACTCAAGCTACTAGACAAGCAAGAAGGACCCACTCTTTTACTGTTAACGTTTATATATATGCTATGAATAAGAGTAACGGAATAAAAAGAAATAGTCTTATTGAAAAAACAAACGTTATAACCCAAATGACATGTTTTCTTTTAAAAGGTGCTGATATTCACGCTGATTCTCCATCCAGTTAATATTTTTGTGCAAAACGCTTACCTAGTGTCACCCTAGTTCCTACCTGAAAATACTTCATTTGAGACCTCACTCATTAACGTTCCTTCCGTTCAAGTAAAGGGTGAAGATCTAGGAACATTGTGGCTCTCGGATCTGGTTAATGTTGTCCTTAGCCAAAAAGCTTGCACAAACCTATAGTAACTGATGGTGTAGTGAGAGGAACACACTCTACACACTTTCCTACCAAGTTTTTCTATAATCAACGGTCAGGAGCGAGGACGTTATAAGTTAGAATGTCTACACAACCGGGTTCAAGGTCAGTCAGTGTCAAGCGGCTTTCCTCTGCACAGTTCCATTACCAAAGCAACAGTACCGATTCTTTTTGATCAACATTCGTAATATTCAGTTTGATAATGTATATGTCTAAATAATGAACGTAGCTTTTATTTATATGTCATTAAATTTCTGATATGTTCTGGAAAGGGATATATATATATATATATATATATATATATATATATATCATTCGAGGTAGTTAAGTGGTTTAGGCAAATGCAACAGGGTAGAACAATCTAGTACGCAGACATAATGGACGGTACTCGTCGTATGCAGTATACTGTGACGTAGGTGTAGTCACTAAACGTAGATCAATAGTCGTAGACCTACAGACGTATATCTCTAGTCAAAACCCTGTAGACCTGTAGTCGCAAAGACGTAGGGACGTAGGCATCAAGTGGTAGACCTCTGGACGTAGACGTATAATGGTAGACCTCTATGCGTCCTCGCCATTGGCTGTATTTATGGCTGACACCAGTCAATCATATTACTGTAAGGGGGAACCAAGGTGTATGCATATTCATTACATCAATTTGAAATACTGTACAGAACAAATCAATTTTCTCCAAGAAAACTTCTTCGACATGAAGAACCTATCAGAAGTGAGGAAAATATGGATGGCGAAAAAATATCAAACAATTTAACAACCGATTCTGATCAGCAGTTCTTGTGCATACTACCTTCTACCTGAATGGGCCCAAGTTTTATTTGGGACCCCGGACATTGCAGTGGAAAGCTCACTATTTTATCAACATCTGCTTTTTCTACCTATATATGTTGCAAAATAAATTAACTAATTAAAGAATGACAAATTTTCGTAGATTATGACGTCATTGTGGGTCTTTGACCTCGCTCCTTAGTAATATTTATGTTTTTTTTTTCTAATTCTTCCACACCGCGTAAACCTTTGTGTCATTGTGACACTATTGTCTTACTTGGGGAGATAGGATCGATTAATAAATAATGTTCTGTCTTTGTGCTAAACAGAAGCCAAAGAATGTATAAACTCAACTGTGTTTTTAAATTAATTTGACCTTTTTAAAATATCTACTTAAAAGCTTATTACAATTAATCTTCGAAAGTTCACGTTATTTTTTCGTCTAATTCTCTAAATTTGTTTTGCTCAGGCTAAGCCTCGAAACAACAGTCTATAAAATTCCCTTTTTTTATCAATAACTATCAGCATAACAAGGCGTTCCTCGGTTGTAATGAAAGCTTTAAAACTAATCCATAGTCCTGAAGCTCAGACTCTTTTGACGTTGGCACGAAAAACGCAGGTTGTTGAAAGGTTGATCTTGAAGCCGTAGAAGTTCTCCAGCTACACAACCAGCATGCAATGCAAAAAGAAAATACGCGTCTTTTGCCCAAAAGACGGCGCTATCGCTACCACAATCATCCAGAAGCAGGCAAGTGAGAGGAAGTGCACCCGTGGATTATTTACACTGTGCCAGGCTGCAGCTGGCAGTGGGGGCGAAATGTCCTCTGAGTAAATGGTATCATGGCTGAGACTAAGAACTACAATTCTACCTACTTAAAGCAAAACCCGAAGCAAAAACCAAAATAAAAAGGCTGAAAACCTGATTTTAATCAGACTCAATAAGATATCGAGGTATCGGTTTCCAATATCGGAGTCAGATAAATCATCCAAGGATAAACTAATCTAAGTACCATGAAAATTTATCCATCGGGAGTAAAATTGGATAAAATAAGCAATATTGATGGCTGAATATCGGTTTTTGATCAGGATCGAGAGAATATAGAGGATATCGATTTCCGATATCGATTTCCGGTTTCGGTCGTTGTACGCTTTGGCCTTCTTCAGGTGCTAGAAATTGAAATATGAGATCTGGTAAAAAACACTAGAGAAAAACATTAACGTCAAAAATACTAATGAAAACCATTAGCACCAAAAATTGCAATATGAACTCTGGTAAAAAAGGCTAGTGAACATTAGGTTTATGAGTCCCCAAAATTTACTTGTTCGGACACAGTGGATATAGACGTTGGTTAGCTCTTGTGACTTGAGCCAAATGGATTGTGAGTTCAATACCAGACTACAGCACTGGTAAACAAGTAACTTAAAGGGTTAGAGGGAGATAACTCATAACTACCAAAAGGAATGAAGACCATACACCCTAGTGATTGTAATAAAGAGTTCGGTTCAAATTTTCTATCACCTGAAGAAGGCCGGAGCGTACAACAGCCGAAACGTCGTACAAATGGCAACAAAGATGAGGTCCAAATAATGTAAATATTGTAAATGCCTCTAATTTGTATCTAGATACGTTGAACTTCGTATCATCGAAACATCAAACGCCTGGAGAGAGGTACCAGCAAACGAAGTTCTGAAGAATCCTTCGCATCTCTTGAGAGGACTGCATCACCGACAAAGCGATTCTCACTCGGACATCATTCCTCACCATCGCAGTTAACATCCTTCAACATCGTCTCCGCTGGGCGGGTCTCGTGTGCAGAAGGTACCCCACTCGAATCCAACGTATCATCCTGTTTGGAAAACTTACCAGCGGCAAGTGCCTATGCTGAGGACCAAAACGATGATTCAAGGGTCATTTGAAGAAATCTATGACACAAGCCAGAAGACCTAAGACCTAAGAAACCGGTGCCGAAGTAGGATCATCGGAGAGGGAAGTGAAACTTTAGAGTCTAACTGTAAACATGTAAAGGTTTTGCGACATGTTGTCAAGAGATGTGCGTTGTGGTGCCGTGGATATCGGCTCAGAACAAGAAATCGGAGATCCGAGTTTGAATTCCAGTTGAATTCATTGCATTCACTTACGCTCAAATACCAGTGGGAAAGGTACTAATCTGTCTCTTCCCGCCAGTTATGCGTTAAATAACAGGACAGATTGGGTTCTATAGCCTTGGCTTGCAACCAGTCTACCGCAGAAAGCAATGGCAACCTACTGCGGGATAATCTTCTGCCCAGTCAGTTATGTCTCTTTCGAGACATGATCGCCCTAGCGTGTTTGACGTATGGCACTTAACTGACTGACTGAATATAATAGTTGGAATCATGATTAAGGCTTCTACTGGTTATAAAGTGGGGTATCGGTTTTCTATTGTTATGAAGTAATAAACTGATCCCCCACTAATTACTACGCAATAATATAATACATCGTTTCTCCCTCTAGCTATGAGTCAAATAATAGGACATATTGGGTTCTATAGCCTTGGCTGACAACCAGTCTACCGCAGAAAGCAATGGCAACTTACTGCGGGATAATCTTCTGCTCAGTCAGTCATGTCTCTTTCGAGACATGATCGCCCAAAGCGTGTATCACGTATGGCACTTAACTGACTGATAAGAACGCTAGAGAAAGAACAGATGATGCTAACCGCTGAAATTTCTCGAATACACGTGACTAGCACTCGTCAACAATATTTGGTAAAGAGAAAAGTAATTAGCACTGCAATATCTTCAGAATGACGTATCGATTGGACTTCTCCCTCATTTTTTGAACAGTACTAAATGGACTAATGGTTAGGTATCACCCCCTTAAATCTACGTGACGAAAAACACACACAACCTGGTAGGAACAGACTTGATGCAGAAATTTAATATGTGATAGGTACTGATCTGGCGACTCGACTGCAGCCACTTCCCCATCGTCGAAATGTGGCCTCCCTTTGTCTCTTCTCTAAATACTTTCATGGGTTCTGCTCGGACGAGCTTAAGTCACTGATGCCTCCTCAACAGGTGTTTACTCGTGCAACCAGACTGGCAACTGGTTCCCACCCATTCACAGTCAGGTTATCCAAATGCAGACGACAATTCTACTCCTGCAGCTCCCTCTCTCGCACTTCCTGCCTGTGGAACTCGCTCCCGTATTCTTGCTTTCCTGACGGCTACAACCTCCAGAAATTTAAATGCAAAGACAATATTCATCTACTAACCACTGGACTCTAGCTCTCCCCCCTCCCATGTATAACCTTCCCTTTCTATCCACCTATGTATCTGTCATCGCACCTGCTTTCTCAGCTTTCTATTGTTCCTTTCTAACTAGTTTGTACTCTTCACTCTTTTCTAATTAATCTTTTTACATTTATGTAGCCCCCTGCACATCAGTGGCGTTTCCGCCTTGCTCGGGGTGAAATGATTTAAAAAAAAAATATGGGATTTACCCATTAATGCTTGTTGCGAAAAAATAAAAAGCGTGACAAAACCGGGATTCTAGAGCAATAACATATCCACAACAGAAATCGTGAAAAAGAATATGCAACCTGTATTCATTACCTCGAGAGTTACGGGAAAAGCCTTCAAACCAGGCGAACAAGTGAGACACATCAATCAACAAAGAAGGAATGAAGAGTCAAGCTCGTCAGCAAAAAAAAAAAAATGTTGACGCGATGAAAAAAAGAAATATTTTGGAAGCCGTTGAGGATATTAGATCTCAAGCGGAAAAAAAAGGCTAGCTCCTCCCAAAAAGAAGTTAGGGTGAGGGGTGTTGGGGAGCACCCTTTATTGCACAATGAACGAACTCGTCTAAGGTGTACATATGATCCGTCCTACAGAGAACGGCAGTGATTGTCACAGAGAGTTTTCTCGCTGCGACGGCATTTCTCACTCTCAGCACTCTGCCTTCGGGCAGAGGGCGCTCTCTGCTACCGAGCAGGGAGCAATAACCCAGTCGTGGTTCCGCCGAAGGGTAGAAGCACGACTGGGCAAAAAATAGACAGACATTTTTTGGACGGGCCATATAGCCCGGAAATCCTCGTTATAAAAACTATGTGTCACATGTTGCCCTTACTGGGAGGGACAGCTAAATGTAGATTGCCACAGAGAGTTTTCTCGCTGGGATGGCATTTCTCACTGTCAGCCCTTTTGCTTTCTCGGCCAAACATTTTCGGCTGACATGAAGTGCAAAACTATGTTGAATCCAGCAAGGATAGCTTTTAAAAATTGACTCACTGAGTTGTGCTAGACGTTTTTCTCTTCAGCATCTCAAATTCCACCCACGTCTATTGAACAGGTTAAGAGGGTTATCCCTTGTTCCCTGTTTAGGATGTGGTTTCTGGCTTTCTCTTTTCCAATCTTCTCACTTTTTTCTTTTTTTGTTTCAATTGGAGTAGATAGATCTATCTATCGCCCGTTTCACACTCCACCCACGTCTATTGAACAGGTTAAGAGGGTTATCCCTTGTTCCCTGTTTTGGATGTTGTTCTCCTGCTTTCTCTTTTCCAATCTTTTCACTATTACATAGCCCCCTGCACATCAGTGGCGTTACCGCCTAGCTCGGGGGTGATACGATTTTAAAAAATATATTCCATATATATACTTCTACCATTCGTCCATGCTTAGAAAATTGCCACCACATACAGACTGGTGCTCCTAACATGTATTTAGAAATCCTTGATAATATCCAAAGAACAATCAGCAATATTATTGGTCCTCATCTCGCATCTCGGTTTCAGTCACATTCCCAAAGACGTTAAAGTTGCATCACTAAATATTTTTCTTTCTTATTTTATAATCATATCGCCCCAAGCAAGGCAGTTTTACTGCCACTGGTGCGCAGGGGGTTACATAGAAGGAAGGTTATGAGAAAGACTAACATATTATATCAGGATGAAAATACTGATGAGAGTGGAGTGAACTGAGAAAATGGCATGAGAGAGAGAGAGAGAGAGAGAGAGAGAGGATGCAGGTTAGTGAGATACGAGATGACTATTGACTTTACATTTAAATTCATGGAGATTGTAGCTGTCGGGAAAGCAAGTAAATGGAAGGGAATTCCACAGGCGAGAAGTGCGAGAAAAGAAATTGAAGGAGTCGAATTTGCATTTGCTTCTTATTAGTTTCAAAGTAGAATAGTGGGACCTAGTTGCTAATCTTTCGGCTTGAATAAATTCATACATAGGGGGCACCAGGGAGCTAAGTTCATCAGATCAGAAACCGTGTAAGTATTTGTAGAAGAGACACAGGGAAGGCAAATTGCGCCGGTGATGTAGTGACTGTATCATAGCTGCCAAGAAAGGATCCATCACATTAAAGATTCTCCGTAGGATTTTGTCAAGGACTCCTATATGGATAACAGGGGCACCCGACCAGAAAAATAAATCTATGGTAACTGTTCGGATGAACTCTTCGCGATGGTACCAAGACTTTTTTTTTTTGTTAAAAAGACGACGAGGTCTCATGAATTTACAGTTGGGCTGGCGAGATGTACCCGTAAGTTCTAACAGTTCGTTGTCTCGCACTTCCCGCTTGAGGAACTCGCTTCCGGCTCAATATTTTCCAGAAAGTCTCCATCTTCAAAAGTGTAAATGCACTCTAAATCTATGGAATGCCTGATTATTCTTCTTTTGTTTTCGCTCCTTTGTAAGATTTATGTTTTTCTAATTATCCCATACCATTATGTCTTAGTGGATTTACTGACTTGCTTTGGGTGAACTCGTTTGAAAAATCATGTTCTGTAATTATGATACACAGAAGTATATCGATGAATAACACAACTGCTTTATTAAAAATATTAAATAGAATGTATCAAAATTATTTTGCCCTTTGTTACTTCAAAGCTTATTACAAGTAATTATTAATCACTTTGCTTTATTTTTTACTAGCAGTAAAGCCCTGCGTTGCTCGGGCGTAATGAAAGCTTTAAAACTAATCCATGGTCCTGGAGCTCAGACTCTTTGGACGTTGGCACGAAAGACTAAAAAGCAATAGTTGTTTCCAGTTAAAGGGAAACCGTAGACTGAAAGAAAAATGAATGGATACAAGTCAAATTTTGACTTCCTGGTATCGATATCAAATAAGTTTTGTTCATCGTAAACTGAATATTGAAGGCTAAATAGGTCCTCTGAGTAAATAGAATCATGGCTGAGACTAAGAACTACAATTATACCTACTTAGAGCCAAACCCGAAGCAAAAATTAAAATAAAAGGGTTGAAAGAAATACAGACACACAGGCAGATAAACAGACATACACACAAACATCTTGCCTTTTATATATATATATATATATATATATATATATATATATATATATATATATATATATATTATCGATTTTCTGCACTATTGTAAGAACTGCAAACTTGAAACTTATGAAAATTGTTTCTTATGTCTTTGTCTACGAGTGTATGAAATTTGATTAAAATCGGACCTCTCCTTCTACAACCCGATTTTTTCGATTATGGATTTTCGATATTTATCTGGGGTACCTCAACACAAAACCTAGCCAAGAACACTGGCAAACGCTTATAGTACAAATGTCTAAATATCCAAGAAAATCGGTTCAGCCGTTTGGAGTCTATATGTATTGGACACACACACACACAGATACACATACACTGCGACAGACAAAGTTCCATTTATAAATATGTTTAGATAATTGAGTAAAAAGTCAGCCCGTAAATTATGTAACTCTAGATTAAAAATAAATTCATATATAAATAAATTCGAAACAGACATATAAAGGCAGACTGTGCACATACACCGCAGCCAAACTTGCATGATAAATTGAACGGCATTGATAAAAGCAGCATCGTCACCTTGCAGGTGCAACCCAATTAGAAATAGCTTCAGCGTGGGTAACTCTTCTCAGACGGTCTGTGCTTGAAGATGAATGCAATTAACTCTTAGGTTGTTACAAACATAATATCCGCTTGAATTGTTGCATATTGAAAAAAAAAAACATTTTCATATAGTATCCATGGTATATTTTAGTTTTTTTTGTATACGTAATTAATGTGTACTTTTTAAGAATTTCAAACTCATTTTCAGATTGAAAAATTCTTGAAGCAGAGAAGCCCTTAATTATGAAGATGGAAAAACATGTTCTTCGTTTACTTTTCTTGTATGAGTTCAAACTTGGTCACAGTGCCTCACAAACTTTGGCTAATATCAACAGAATACGGGGTGATGAGTCAGCAAATGATCGGAGAGTAGGAAGGGGGTTCCATGAAATTCTGTTCTGGTGATAAGAGTCTTGAAGATGAAGGAAATAGGAGACGGTCATGCAGTCTTGACAACGAACAATTGCAAACAGTTGTTGAGCAAAACCCACATCAAATTATCAGAAAAATGTCTCAGACGCTTAGTGTCAGCACTGCAACAATCTCACAAAATTTGCAGAGTACTGACACGGTGAAAAATCTCGATAAAAGAATTCCTCATGACTTCAATGAAAATCAAAAACAGGCGTTTTGAAGTGTGTTCGATGGTCATCCAGCGTTACACCAATGATCGCTTCCTTGACCGAATCGTCACTTGGGCTGAAAAGTGGATCAGCTATGATAACCTTAAACGAACAGCTCCCGCAAACATTTCCCAAAGCTGAGGTTGCATCAGCTAAAGATTATGGTGACTGTCTGTTGGTCTGCAATTCAAAAAGATAGAAGATCGCAATTGACGTTGCATTTAAATTTTTAACGATTATAGCTCTCAAGAGAGAGGAAAGACTGGGTATAGACGATATTAAGGAAGGGATAAAAGAGGTCTCAGGGACTTTGTCGTTGCTTGGCAGTGTTTTATGTCAGCGCAAGACAGGGTCATCTTTGATGGTGGATGTATTAGGGCTAACGTCTCTGAAGATGGCTCATAAGAGCCGCAATCTTAGAACCAACATGATAAAAATATTCAAATGTTGGAAAAATTTTGTCTTTATTTTCATCTGAAATTAAAGTCAAAATACGATGTTTAGAGCGTCTCATGAGTAAACATAATAGACATTCATTGTTTGTTATATTTAACAGTATATACAAATGTTTGTGTGTCTATCTGACTGTCAGTCTGTGTGTCATTCATAAAAATCTACAACTTTTATCAGATACTTATTAAACTTCAAACGTATTAAACTTCACACAAATATTCTTTAGGCTTCCGGCCAAGTCATGGGCTACGTATTTTTTCTGAGTCCCCCAGATATCGGAAATTGATACCCTGATATCCGATCAGGTCTGATCAAGATCAGGATTTCAGCCTTTTTATCGTGGTTCTTGCTGCAGAATTTGCTCAAACTCGGAAAAATTATAGTTTTTAGTTTCAAATCTTCTCAGACGACTCCTTTTCCCAGATATCGGCAATCGATATCCCCGATATTCTATCGAATCTGATCAAAAACCGATATTCAGCCATCAATATAGCTCATTTTCTCCAATTTTACTTCCGATGGGTACGATAAGTTTTCATGGATTTACTTAGGTTAGTTTCTCCTTGGATGACTTATTTGACTTCGATATTGTAAATCGATACTCCGATATCCTATCGGGTCTGATCGAAATCAATTTTTCAGCCCTTTTATTTTAGCTTTTGCTTCGGGTTTGGCTCTAAGTAGGTATAATTGTAGTTCTTACTCTCAGCCATGATACCATTTACTCAGAGGACTTATTTAGCTTTCAAAATTCAGTTTACGACGGAAAACTTACTTGACATCGATACCGGGAAACAAAATTTGACTTACAGCCATTCATTTCTCTTTCAATCTACGGTTTCGCTTTACCTGGAAACGACTATTGCTTTTTAGTCTTTCGTGCCAATGTTCAAAGAGCCTGAGCTCTAGGACCATGGATTAGTTTTAAAGCTTTAATTACAACTGAGCAACGCCGGTTGTAATATATATATATATATATATATATATATATATATATATATACTAGCAGTATAGCCCGGCGTTGCTTGGGTTTAATGAAAGCTTTAAAACTAACCCATGGTCTTGGAGCTCAGACTCAGCGTAAAGAATATATTTGTGTGAAGTCTGATGAGGATTGGAGAAAAATTGTCGATTTGTATAAAGGACATACAGACAGATAAACACACACAAACAAACATATATATAATCATAATCGATTTTCTGCACTATTGCAAGAACTGCAACCTTGAAACTTCTGAATATCGTTTCTTATGTCTTTGTCTATTAGTGTATGAAATTTGATTAAAATCGGGCCACTCCTTCTATAACCCGATTTTTTCGATTATTGACATTCGATATTTATCGGGAGTACCTCGACCGAGCTGAGAACACTTGCAGACGCTGATAGTACAATTGTGTAAATTTTCAAGAAAATCAGTTCAGCCGTTTCGGAGTCTATATGTAACGGACACACACACACACACAGACAAAGTTCCATTTATAAATAAGTTATATATATATATATATATATATATATATATATATATATATATATATAAATTAAAAAAGGATTAATTCAATGATGTTGAATGGCCATTTCGATATGAAGATCCCCACGGGGGATAACACATCACCTCAGCAACAGAAAAATCCTTTCAGAAACTGGAGAAAATTAAATAAAATTTTTAATATTAATTAGGATCGGGTTTTTGCAATTTACCTTCCTGCTTTTTTCCCTTGGATTGAAGTATTTGAATTAATATATATATATATATATATATATATATATATATATATATATATTATTTAAAATATTGTTATATAAATAACGATAGATGAACAAGTACGAATAACTCGATCCCAAAAATGTTTTTTCAAAACATTTCTAAATTCCAAGTAATGAATTACTCTATAAGGCTAAAATGTTCACTAAATAATCACAACGATTCAATGAACTTCAAAAAATGAAAATAAACAAATGTAAAAAAGTCATCAGACAAAAACAACTTTAAAAAATAATAAGTGTGCGATGCTCGTTGCAATAACTCGTTGAATGAAAACAATTCGTTTCAGAATTAAAGCTGAAAAAAAGCATCGGCTGCATTTTTTTTCTAAAAGATTGGAACGGAATTTATTCTTATATAGAAGAACATATTCGTCGAATGTCGAGAATAATTCTAGACAAGTCGTATGAATTCTAGGCCATAGATTTTTGGTGAAGGAAATCATTAAAATCGATATGTCGGGAACGAATCATATTAATAATCCTCGATGCACACAATGTGTAAATATTTGCAGAATATTCTGGGCGGAAATTAATGAAGATGTACAAAGAAATCTCCATATTGGCTGATGTATGGCTGGCACCTCGTATTAAAGGATGCCTGTCTGCTCGGGTAACTATGTAATCCCCGTTGAGACGCCTACTCGGGCACATTTTTGTTTGTTCATCACCCACAAAACCCAACCGTGGTTTATACTGCACCTGTGCTGAGCAGACCTTTGTTAGAGTTTCTTGAAGAGAGCGCGTAATCTAGCGTGAACAACCGTCTGAACAAAGCCAGAATGCTCATACCCTCGGTCACGATGAGTTGTGGATTCGTGCTAGCACAATCATTAACCACTCCAAAAGGGACTTGTCAATCCAGTTTCACTCACAAGGCTTCGGTCAACCAATTTTGGTGTAATTTTAAAAGTACCGCACATTGGGATCTCTTCCTCCAGCCAATAACATCAAGAATCATCATCCTGACAAATTGACCATGTTGAGATTCGAACCTGGGCCTCATAAAAGGGGAACGTGCTAATAACTCGGCCAGGCGCCCATGTTGGCCGTTATTCACGGGATGACCATATGACTCATTTCCGGCATGACATTTTATAGACCTACTTTCTTCTTCTTATTTTTTTTTTTGTTAACTCAGTTTCGTCAACAAGCTAAAAACGTCTTAATCCTGAAACGTTGGGCCTTAAAAAATAGATTCGATGGACACGTAAGAAACATTGAAAGCTTAAAGAGATAGAAGTTTCACGATTATAACAGCTGATACTTAAAAATCTGGACTGAATGTGTCACAGTATAATTGTAAAAGATCTTGGCTCTGAAATTCAAATTGAACGGAGAGTCACATTGTCCAGTAGCCGAAAAATTATGATAATAAAAAAAATACTTGGAAACTGACGAGGAAAAAAAGATCTATAATGGCAACAAACCCGTCTTATATATATATATATATATATATATATATATATATATATAAGAAAAATTAAGGCAGACACGTTATTTCATGGTAAATCGGAAGTATCGGTCTGTTTCAGGGGAACCATCATCAGCTTCCGTCTTTATTGTACAACAGATTTTACACGAATGAAATTCAAAAAGACCTAAAAAAAACGAATAAAAATAAAGTCACTCCCTTAAAAGAGAAAATTTAGGAAAAATACATCATTACATCAGTTCGGTGAATACACACACATATTCATACATAAGCATATATATACGCAACATATAATCAAAGAGTCCGCGTAAAAGCGGATAACAACTAAAATCTAAAGATACATTCATCATGTCAGTTAGATTGCTGACCCATAGATTTGAAACGTAAAGAAAGTAGGTTAGGCGAGACTGTGAGAGAGAGATGTTCATTAGGTCAAAAACATATTAGATATTTCGTTTTATGCCTTGATAAAGTCCGTCAGTAGTCGAAACGTGTCATCTAAAATTAAATTGTTTACCCCTTGTCTCATTCTTATACTCATTACTCAAGTAATGAATTGAGTTCTCCCGGTGACTGGCTTGTGTATACAACGCATATATATAACACGTTAAAATTATTTTGTTCATTACTTTCATTGGGGTTTAGAGACTCTGTTTGACACCAAATCGGTCGAGTTCCCGACTGAAAGCAAATAGATGTCTAGCCATACAGCTCGTATTACAACGAAACAGGCTTGTATGTGGATTACTAATATATATCTAAACTTATTTGTAAATAGAACTTTATGTGTGTGTCTGTGTGTGTGTCCGTTACCTATAAACTCCGAAAAGGCTGAACCGATTTTCTTGAAAATTTACACAGTTGTACTATAAGCGTCTGCGAGTGTTCTTAGCTAGGTTTTGTGTCGAAGTACCACCGATAAATATCGAAAATCGATAATCGAAAAAATCGGGTTATAGAAGGAGTGGTTCAATTTTAATGAAATTTGATACACTCATACAAAAAGACATAAGAAACGATATTCAGAAGTTTCAAGGTTGCCATTCTTACAGTATTGCAGAAAATCGATAATATATATCTATCTATCTATATATATATATATATATATATATATATATATATATATAAAAGGCAAGATATTTATGTGTGTGTCTGTTTATCTGCCTGTACGTCTTTATTTTTTTCAACCCTTTTATTTTAGTTTTTGCTTCGGGTTTGGCTCTAAGTAGGTATAATTGTAGTTCTTAGTCTCAGCCATGATGCCATTTCCTCAGAGGACTTATTTATCCTTCAAAATTCAGTTTACGACGAAAAACTTTATTTGATATCGATAACAAGAAATCAAAATTTGACTTGCATCCATTCATTTTTCTTTCAGTCTACGGTTTCGCGTTAACTGGAAACAACTATTGCATTTTAATCTTTCGTGCCAACATCCAAAGAGTCTGAGTTCCAGGATCATGGATTAGTTTTAAAGCTTTCATTACACCCGAGCAACGCCGGGCTATACTGCTAGTATATATATATAATATTGAACGGAAGACACATAATTAAACGGTTATAAATCTAAAATTTATTTAAACAATGTAATTCTACATTTTCTCTTCTAGACCGTTGAAAAATAAATCAATTGACTTTAAAAACGAAACTTTATTCACAGAGAAAGTGAGCTTGTTTTATTTAAACCAGAAATATGTTGTGAATGGATACATCAAATCATACATGTTATATAATACAGACGAAGGAATACATACACTAAATCACATACACACAAAGCAAAAAATCTTTGGAATAGACAAATGCAAAAAAAAAACAACAAAAACACAGACAGTGGGAAGAGAAGGGTCAAAAAAGAAAATGGAGTCGAAAATACACTACAGTCACAAAAACATTTAAAGATAAAAATGATCTTTTTCAAAAACCTTCTCAAAAAATCTTTTTAAGTATTTCGCTTTTTAAAAACATTTTTAAAAAACCCTTCAGAAAAGTTTTAAAATCTTCCTAAATTATCCATTTAAGAAAAATTTCACAAGAGAAAATATTATACAGAAACTGCAAGTACATAAAATAATACAATCACAAAGGAGCTAATATAGTTAAAAAACAATATGGTGCAGTGGATATCAGCTCGGAAGGAGAAATCAGGGAACCGATTCCAGTTGAATTCCTTGCATTCATTTACGCTCAATTACTCTTTGGAAAAGGTATTAATCCGTCTCTTCCCTCCATTTATGGGTTAAATAACAGGACAAATTGGGTTCTATAAACTTGGCTTGGAAATAATAGGCCTGCTTGGGTTCTATAGCCTTGGCTTGGAAATCAATCTCCCACAGAAAGCAATGTCAAACTACTGCGACATAATCCTCCTGGTCATAAAGTGGAGGCCTGGTTTTCTATTGTTATGAAATAATAAACTGATCCCCCACTAATTACTACATAATAATATAATACATATCTTCTCCCCTCTAGCTATGAGTCAAATAACAGGACAGATTGGGTTCTATAGCCCTGGTTGGCAACCAGTCTACCACAGAAAGCAATGGCAACCTACTGCAGAATAATCTTCTGCCCAGTCAGTCATGTCTCTTTTGAGACATGATCACCCAAATCGTGTATCACTTTTGGCACTTAAATGACTGACGCAAGAAAAACAAAAGGTTAAAAAACGATTAGAAAACATATAATTTGATAATCAAATATCCTTTGCTCTTTCGTTCTAATAAGATAATTTTGAAATTTATTTGTATTAACATTGGGGTAATTTTCATCAATATAGATTTATTAGTAGTATAAGTATTATACATTGAGCACTGCTATTATACATTCACAATGCGTAATATATAATACAATATATAATACATATAATACAATATTACACAATGCGCAATATATAATATACATATTGTCCTACATCTATAACACGACTCCGAGTTTCATGTACTATGGAATATATATATATATATGTGCGTATAATTGTGTGTATATGTATATCTATGGATAGATATATTTTATGGAATTCTGACAAATTCAAATTTAGAGGTTGTTGTTATATTATATATATATATAATTAAATAATTTATAAATATTTAAATCGTTTAAAATCTTGTATTACTTTAGCATGGGACAGGCTAGAATCCCAGAGAGTAAAATACTACGCCTCCTTGGCCTTACACTTTCAGCGGACCTCAAATGGAATGACTACATCGAATCCATTGCCAAATCTGCTGCTATGAAAGTCGGCTCCCTGTGCAGGGCCCGGAAGTTTTTCCCACCTGAATCTATTCTGCACAGATACAAATCTACCATCCGCCCATGTATTGAATATTGCTACCATATCTGGTCGGGTGCCCCTGCTGCTCTTCTTGGGCTTCTTGACAAAATACAAAGGAGGATCTGTAACGTGGTTGATACTGACTTGGCAGACCGGCTGCAACCACTCTCTCACCGGCGTGATGTGGCTTCCCTGTGTCTCTTCTACAAGTACTTTCATGGCTACTGCTCAGATGAGCATTGATCACTGGTGCCGCCTAAGCACGAATTTACACGAGATACTAGATTAGCAACTAGGTCTCACCCTTTTACAGTTAAACAGATAAGATGTAACCGTAAATTCTACTCCAACAGCTTCTTTTTTCGCGCTTCCCGCCTGTGGAATTCCCTTCCACAAGTCTACTTTCCCGACAACTACAATCTCCTGGTGTTTAAATGTAGGGTCAATAGATACCTCCTATCACACTAACTTCCAATTATTCTCAGAACACTCTCATCTACCCAACCCTCATTCTCGGTATCCTTACCCGCCTATCACCCACCCTCTGACATTTCCTATATTTAATCATCCTTTCTCCACTCTATGTAGCCCCCTGCGCAGTAGTGGCAGTGACATGCCTTGCTCGGGGTGAAACGCTTAAAAAAAAAAAAAAAAAAATTTTGTACCGTTTAGGTGATATTTTTATTAACCAAAAACTATATTGACGATATTAATGCTAAATGTAAAAGCAATATGCAGTTAAACAAAGGATAATATTTTAAAAAGAAGTTTTAACTATTCTATTTGTATATAAAATGTCATTTCTTCTTTTTGTAAGCATGGATGTCCAAACGGAATATTATTAAAAAATCACAGGCTAACTATAGGAAAGTAAAATATAGTGTTAATTTTCTAACATTTCCTCAATAAACGTCTATTTCTCAATAAACGTTAGACTATAAAGCCAAATAACTTAAAATCAAATAAAATATTATATTATTTAGAATAGTTTCTTGAACTTTTAAAGTTTCTGGGTGAAAATATTTATAAAAAAAACTGTTTATGTTATATTCATCAATTAGTTGTTACAGTTATGGCCCCTTTAGAAAAATTCTCAAAAATAAAGCTAACGAGAAAGTTTTCAACAAAAAACAAAAACGAACACCACCTCCCATGTTAAAACAGCTTTTTTGCGAGAATTTAGACCTACTGGCGAGTGTTCTTACGGAGGACGGAAAGTGCGACACTGAGATACAAAGGCTTATTAGCACGACCGAGGATGCATTTCAAAAGCTGAGTAGAGTATTGAAAGACAGGCAAATTTCGTTGGTAACAAAGAAGAGTGTACTAAATTGTTATGTGATATCTTTCCTTCAATATGGTAGTGAATGCTGAACAAATTCCTCAAAGATGAAGGCAAAGACTTAAAGCAACCAAAATGTGGTTCCACAGAAGAATTCCGAGGATACCATTAACGGAATATGTGAGCAACGACAAGGTTTTGAGAAGAATGGAAACAAAAACCAAGCTGTTACTTTATATCAGGAAAAGACAGCTGAATTTTCTCGAACATGTAGTGAGGAAAGAGATCTCAGAGAATCTGATACTCACAGGACAGATAGAGGGAAAAAGAGACAGGGGAAATCAACGCGTGGTATACTTGATAGGCTCGAGCAATTGGATGTCGAAGCAGGGTTTGGAAGGGGCAAACAGAGAAATGATGTTAAGAGCTACAAGGGATACGGAGATGTAGGGTCTGATCGTCTACTTCCTGAAAGGACACCGGCACATAGAAGAAGAAGAAGAGAGATGAAGAAGAAATAATATTTGTTTCAAATTAGATTAATTAAACTTTAAATCAGATAATCTTTCTTAAGTTTCAGAATTGTATATTTTATTTTTAAATATTTTCAAATAAGGTGTATTATGTTGTTTTGACAGATTTGTCGGTATATTCCCTATATATGGATTTTCTCGATCCACAAAATTAGCAACTAGGTCCCACATTTTTAATGTGAAACCAATAAATTGTAAACGCAAATTCTACTTCGTCAGCTTCTTTTCTCGCACTTCCCATCTGTGGAATTCTCTTTCACATACTTGCTTTCCTGACAGTTACAATCTTCAAGAAATTAAATATAAAGTCAATAGTCATCTCTTATCCTGCATCCTCTCTCTCTCTCATACTCCTTTCTCCGTCTACTCCACTTCACTCTCATCAGTATTCTCATCCTTCTCTTACCCACTTCCTGACACCCCCTATAACCTGTCACTGTTTCTCATAACTTTCCTCCTATGTAACCCTCTGCAAAACAGTGGCAATAAAATACCTTGCTTGGTGCGAGATGATTATAAAAATGAGTCATCTCCTATCTCACTAAACATGCATGTAAATTGGTACACTACATGCCCATTCAGAGATTGCATCTCTGATACTAATCAAAAACCTAGTACATATATTGGTTTTACTACAACCACGCTCTCCCGTAGACCTACATGTCATCCTTCTGATCAGAGTACTATTAAACAACATTTCTCTGAAAAACATAAACATGTAGGTAATATCAGACAGATTTTACTCAACAATACGGTGATCCTTACTCATACACACAGTAAGAGGAACCTGCAGATATTGGAAGCCATGGACATCAAATCGAAACAGCCAACACTCAAGAAAATCAACTTAAAAACAGGAAATACCATATTACATTGCATTTGACTACATGGTTTTGTTGTCATTTCGCGCAATCACGCGGTGTGACGTCATAAAACCGCATCGCAAACTTAAGAACTGCATTTATTATTTTTGGTAACTATTGCCGTTGCCAAGCGGAGATTTATGTCAACACAAAATAAAATCGTCGGTGATGGTGGATTTTATAATAATTCAATTTAAACAACCTCTCTGAAGATGGCTCATGTGAGCCGAAAGCTTAGAAGAAAACCAATAAATAATTATCCGAATGTTGGAGAATTTTTGTCTTTATTTTCAACTGAAATTAAAGCAAAAATACGACGTTTAGAACGGCTCATAATTAAACATAATAGACATTCATCGTCTCTTATATTTAACAATATATATATATATATATATATATATATATATATATACCAGGCTCTCGACAAGAATGGTGAAGCCCGAACCGTTGCCTTGGATATCTCTAAAGCGTTCGACAGAGTTTGGCATGCTGGCCTTCTATGCAAACTGCGGAGCTATGGTATAACTGGACATTTGTTTGACCTAATCCAGTCTTTCCTCTCTAACCGCACATTGAAGGTGGTATTAAACGGACATGCCTCACAGAACTACCATACAAACGCAGGTGACCCTCAAGGCTCTATCCTAGGTCCTACGCTCTTTCTGATATACATTAATGATCGCCCTGATAACATAAAATTCCAACGAGGTATGTACGCCGATGACACCACAGTTTACTCTCGCCTTGATCAAAAATCTGGTGTGGGCGACAAAGCTAACCATGCAGCCGAGCTGGAGAAGGACCTCCAATCTGTAGTGGACTGGCGTATGAATGGCTCGTAAATTTTAATGCTTCTAAAACGAAGCTGCTATCAATTAACCATCATAGACAATCGCACCTACCTCTCATTAACATGGACCAGGCTTGCCTCCCAGAGAGTAAAACACTACGCCTCCTTGGTCTCATACTCTCATCGGACCTCAAGTGGAATGACTATATCGAATCCATTGCTAAATCCGCCGCTATGAAAGTCGGTTCTCTGTGCAGGACCCGGAAGCTTTTTCCGTCTGAATCTATCCTGCACAGATATAAATCTACCATCGCCCGTGCATTAAATACTGCTGCCACATCTGGTCGGGTGCCCCTGCTATTCTCCTCTGGGTTCTTGACAAAATACAACGGAGAGTCTGTAATGTGATCGATACCGACATGGCAGACCGGCTGCAGTCGCTCTCTCACCGTGGCTTCCATGTGTCTCTTCTATAAATACTTTCACGGCTTCTGCTCACTGGTGGCCCCTAGGTACGAATTTGCACGAGATACTAGATTAGCAACTAGATCCCACCCTTTTACAGTGAAACCAATAAAATGTAACAGCAATTTCTACTCCAACAGTTTCTTTTCTCGCACTTCCCGACTGTGGAATTTCCTTCCACATGATTGCTTCCCCGACGGATACAATCTCCAGGAGTTTAAATGTAAGGTCAATAGACACCTCCTAACACACTAACTCGCATCCATTCTTTCAAACACTCTTCCCATCTACCCAACTCTCAGCCTCGGTATCCTTACTCATCTATCACCCTCCTTCTGACATTTCCTATATCTAACTACTCTTTCTCTTTAACTTCCCCTATATAACCCCATGCGCAATAGTGGTAGTGGAATACCTTGCTTGGGGTGAAATGATTAAAATATATATATATATAGTTTAGAACATGTACAAATTATAATTTACTACAAAAGTGTACATTTTGTTTCCACGTCGAAAAAACAATGTCTCACCAGGTAGTTAATAATGATGGTAATAAACGTTAATTTGAAAAAGAAAATAAAAATATCTCACTTTCCAAAAAGATTTCCCAAAATAATATATGTGTGGTCAGGAGATTCAAGAGATGCCACTCTAGCTAGAGGGAGGTGTTCACTAACGTAAACACCCAGCACATGCGTATGGACAGTTGAGTCCTTCCTTAAGAGGGAAAGGTAGCCAGAGATCGAAAAGTCATAGGAAGAAATTGAACTGTTGAGATTAGTTTCACAAACCAGTAGGATGTCAGGGGACATTTCGTGGAGGAAAGATTCAACGTTAGTTCGATTGTGATATATGAGCTGCCTAATTACGTCAGCATTGATAATATTCTCGAATCTCCTTCTTCTATGTACCCTTTTTTTTCAGGACGTAGGCGATCATGGCCTTTCACGTCCCCCTATCCATGGTGGCTCTTAACATGCTTTCGAATGTTACACCACCCAAACCCAACTCTGCCGTCCACTTGCTCAGGCCGTCGAGTATGTTATACACTGCTTTCCCCTGTCACCTTTTCTCGATATCTGGCCTGTTAATATCAGATTCTCCAAGCCCTCCTTCCTCATTACATATCCCAATAACTTTAACTATCTCTTCTTGATGCTCAGTATTAATTTCCTTTTCGTTTTCATCAATTCCAAGACCTCATCATTGTTCACATGCTCGATCCATGATATTCGCAGCATCCTTCTGTAGAATCCCATTTCAGTTGCTTCAAGTTTTTCCTTCATCTTCGCTGGGATTGTCCAGTATTCACTGCCATATTGAAGAACTGACATCACACAGCAATCCAGTACTCTCTTCTTTGTTTTTAACGAAATTGTTGTTTCTTAATATTTTACTCAACTTCTGGAATTCTTCCTTCGCCATGCCAATTCGCCTTCGGATATCTGTGTCGCATTTTCCGTATTCTGTTAAAACACTTCCCAGGTATTTAAATTTTTTTAACTGCTTGATTTTAGTATGCATCACCTGTATTTGGCATTTTGGGCTTCCCTTTTCGCTGATGACCATGCATTCTGCTTTCTTTGCAGCTTATCTGTAGTCCTTTTTTGTCACTCTCTTCAGCTGCTTTCTGTAAGAGGTCTTGTAGTTTCCTTTCTGTGTAGAGTTCTTAAAACCAGGAACTACAAAAAAGAATTTTCAACAAGAAGGAAAGCCGGAAACAGTGAGTCAGTAGTAGAAGTAGCGGTTACATTTATCTATTTCAACGGTAAAATGTTTGAACCTATGTTCTAATCTCGTAGTACGGTAAAATTCATGTGGTCATCAGAGCAGTTGACACGAAAATATTTAGTCTGAAATAATTAAGATAAAATATTTTAAAAACACGTCTTAAAAGTTAAAACAGACATAAATGTCAAGCGCTAAGACCGACGAAATGTTTTGATGAAGAATAAAACAAGAACATTAACTCCAATGAATATAAAGTCATTTAAGTACCATACCTGATACACGCTTGAGTGATCAAGTCTCGAAAAAGACATGACTCACCTGGCAGAATATTTTCCTGCATTAGTGTTGTAACCCTGTTTAAGGGGTCACAAATAAAAAACAGGAACACGGGATTAGTGTAAACAATTGTATTAACAAAATAACGGCTAAAGTTACAATATGCCATCTTGTTCGTCTAGCTGACGAGCAAGCGGTGTTGGTCTCAAAGTCTCTGTTCGGTAAGTCACTCTACGGGTGTCTGACTCATACCAGACTGGTGCTCTCCATGTGACTACTAGTCACATGGTATTTATGCAGGTTAAGTTAGTGCATTACTATATTAATGGGTAGGTCTGCCACAACAAGTAGTTAGCCTTTAATTTCTGTTGTAGATTGGTTGCCATCCAAAGTTATATTAGTCACTTTGTCCTGCTATTTAGCCCGTAGCTGGAGAGAGAGGACACGAGTTAATACCTTTCCTAAGGGTATTTGGAGGTAAGTGAATGCAACGAATTCAACTAGGATTCGAACTAGGTTCTCCGATTTCTTATTCCAAGTCTATATCCATTACACTACAACGCACAGTGAAGTTTATACCGTTAAAATCACATCAGACTATGTCAAAATAGTCAATATGTATCACTGAAAATAAATCGATTTAATTTAATACAGTGCGAATAGAGAAAATATAGGGTCATGTCCCTCTACAGATTTTCTCAATCCGACAGTTAATGCTATCCGTAATATACGATTGGGTGATCATGTCTCGAATGAGACATGACTGATTTTCTCACAGTAGGTTGCCATTACTTTCCTTGGTAAACTGGTTGCCAACCGAAGCAATAGAACCCAACGTGCCCTGCTATTTAACCCATAGCTGAAGAAAGAAGAGGCGATTAATACCTTTCTCAAGGGTATTTGGCGTCAGTGAATATCAGTCAGTTAAGTGTCATGAGTGATGCACGCTTTGGGCGATCATGTGTCGAAAGAGACATGACTGACTGGGCTGAGTATTTTCCTGCAGTAGGTTACATTTTTTCTGCGGTAGACTGGTTGCCAGCCAAGGCTATAGAACCCAATCTGTCCTGTTATTTAACCCATAACTGTAGGGAAGAGCAGGATTAATATTTTTTCCAAGGGTATATGCGCGTAAGTGAATGCAAGGAATTCAAAAGGAATTCGAACTCGGTTCCCAGATTTCTCGTTCCACTGCACCACAACGCATATCAATAATTTATGCGCCAAGAAAAAAAATTATATGATGACACAAACCTATAAGTATATTTCTTTGAATATTATATAATATTATATAATATTGAAAAAATATATCTATCTTTGGTCAGGATTTGAACCTGCGACAAGGTAGAAGCCAACAAAAAAAGTATCTTACCACTAGACTCCCCACAAGATTTCACAACGCAGCACAATCAAATTAAGCTGTAATTATACACATTACCGAGTTTTTAGAACTTGTGGCGCAGTGGATATCGACTCGGAACGAGAAATTAGGTAGCCGAGTTCGAATTCCAGTTGAATACCTTGCATTCACTTAACGCGCAAATACTCTTGGGAAAGGTATTAATCCGTCTCTTCCCTCCAGTTATGGGTTAAATAGCAAGACAGATTGGGTTCTATAGCCTTGACTGGTAACCGATCTACCGCAGAAAGTACTGGCAACTTACTGCGGGATAATCATCTGCCCAGTCAGTCATGTCTCGAAAGAGACATGATTGCCCAAACGTCTATCTCGTATGACACTTAACTGACTGACTAAATATAATAGTTGGAATCATGATTAAGGCTTCTGCTGGTCATAAAGTGGAGTATCGGTTTTCTATTTTTATGAAGGAAAAAACTGATCCCCCACTAATTACTACGTAATAATATAATACATCGCTTCTTCCTTTAGTTTTGGGTTAAATAATAGGACAGTTTGGTTTCTATAGCCTTTCTCGGCAACCATTCTACAGCAGAAAGCAACCTACTACGGGATAATGTTCTGACCAGTCAGTTCTGTCTTTTTCGAGACATGATCGCCCAAGCGTGTATCACCTGTGGTACTTAACTGACTGATATCTTCTCTAGTTCGTATCCTAATGTCAGTCAGTCAGTTAGGTGCCATACGTGAAACACGCTTGGACGATCATGTCTCGAAAGTGACATGACTGACTGGTCAGAATATTTGTCAACTGACTATTAAACCCAATCTATCCTGGAGGAAGAAACGACAGATTAATGCCGTAATAGGATGCAAGGAATTCAACTGGAATTCGAACTCGCCTCTCAGATTTCTAGTTTCGAAATCCACTGCACCACAACGCACACCCGTAAAATGAATATATATATATATATATATATATATATGTCCTTCTGTACGGAAGTGAATGTTTAATCTCATCAAGGATGAAGGAAAGGTTTGAAGCAGCAGAAATGTGGTTTCACAGAAGGATGCTGAGGATAATTATGAACGAAGCATGTGAGCAATGATGAGGTGTTGGGAAGGATGCAAACGAGAAGAAAACTGATAATTAACATCAGGAAATGACAGATGAGGTTCTTAGAACACATAATGAGGAAGGTGGGCCTGGAGAATTTAATACTCTCAAGACGGATAGAAGGAAAGCCCACACAGGGAAAAGCAGCGCGCTACCTACTTGATAGGTCTGAGCAAATGGATAGCGGAGTGGGTTTTGGAAAAGATACCAAGAGAAAACAAGAAGAAGAAGAAGAAGAAGAAATTGCTTCAGAATCATATACAGAAGTTTGATTCGAAATTTAGGATTTCTGAAAATACCTCAGATTTCATCGATTTTACCCTTAACTCTAATCCGTTAATAAATTTAAAATTTAAAATAAATTTAAATGAACAATGAATAAGTTTCAGAAATTAACATTTAAGCTTGATTTTGTTCAGAAATTATTGATTTGTTAAAACTAAATCAATAACAGTTGTGCATGATTTTAACATTGTTTCTAAAAAAAAACATTATCATTGAGAATTTAATTACTATTAATATAAAAATAAACTTTAAGAAAACTGAGTGCATGGTCATCAGCAAAAGATACAACCCAAAATGCCAAATACAGGTGGAGGATAACAGAATCAAACAAGTACAAGAATTTAAGTACCTGGGAAGTGTTCTAACAGGAGATGGAAAGCGCGACACGGAGATCCGAAGGCGAATTGGCATGGCAAAGGACGCGTTCCAGAAGATGAGCAAAATACTAACACACAGGAAAATCTCAATAGAAACGAAGAAAAGAGTGCTAGACTGCTACCTGATGTGAGTTCTTCAATACGGCTGTGAATGCTGGACAATATAATCGAAAATGAGGACAAAACTGGAAGCGGCCGAAATGTGGTTCTACAGAAGGATGCTACGGATATCGTGGATTGAGCATACAAGCAACGACGAGGTGTTAGAAAGTATGGCAACAAAAAGGAAATTGATGCTGAGCATCAGGAAGAGACAACTGAGCATCCTGGGTCATGCAATGAGGAAGGAGAGCCTGGAGAACCTGATACTGACTGGACAGATAGAAGGAAGGAGAGACAGAGGAAGGCAGCGGATAACATATTTGCAGGGCCTGATCAGGTGGATGACGGAACGGGGGTTGCCAGGAGCAACAGGAGCAAACATACTAAGAGCCACAAGGGATAGGGAGACGTGGAGAGCCATGATCGCCTACGTCCTGAAGGGACAGGGCACATAGAAGAAGAAGAATATAAAAATAAGAATCTACAAAAAACAAACTCTCTTCTTCTATGTGCCGTGTTCCTTCGGTACGTTGCGATTATGGCTCTCCACAATTTCCTTTCCTTTGTCGCTCTTAATAATTTTGTCATTTTGTTATCTCTCCTAAACGTTTTTCCGCAATGCATTTACTCAAGCTCATTATTCTACTTCTATTTGCCGTACGCCTTTAGAACACAGGCGATCATGGCTCTTCACAATTTCCTTTCCTTTGTAGTTCTTAATAAATCTTGTCTTTTTGTTATCTTCCTAAAACTTGTTCCACAATCCATTCAGTCAAGATCACTCTTCTACTTCTACTTAGCGTATGCCTTTAGGACACAGGCAATCATGGCTCTTCACAATTTCCTTTCCTTTGTTGCTGTTAATAAATCTTGTCTTTTTGTTATTTCTCCTAAACATTTTTCCACCATTCTTTTACTCAAGACCATCCCTTTACTTTCACGAACCGTCTACTTTTAGAACACAGGCGATCATGGCTTTTCACATTTCCCATTGCTTTTATTACTCTTAATAAATATTGTTATTTTGTAATCTCTCCTAAACCTAAAAATCTGTGAACGTCTTTAATTTGGACGACAGAGACATTTTTGGCTCCCCTCGTTAATTAAACGAATGTTTAAATTGACCGGGACTATGAACGCGAGTTCAGGCGTCATGCATAAGACCAAAGAATTTAATAATATCACTGTAGGTTATTCGAAGTTACTTGGAAATATTCAATGTCATACTTTTGGGTTGTAAAAGAAATAAGATTTCCTTTTTCTATATTTGAAGGGACATGTTTCATTGTGAGATTACTAATCGAAGCAATAAACCTTAATCGCCCAATTAGTTTTTAATCGACTAAGTCGATCGGACGTGTGAAATCTTAAATTTGTATATATATATATATATATATATATATATATATATATATATATATTCATTTTCATCTTAAATTAAAGCCAAATACGATGTATAGATCGGCTCATGATTAAAATTAATAGATATTCATTGTCTGTTATATTTAACATATATGTTTAGAAAATTATCTGCTGCCTCGATACATGATATATATATATATATATATATATATATATATATATTCATGTTCATTTTCACAATACCACCAAAATAATGAACAAGAACGTGGCTTCATAAATAAGAATCTAGCAAACAACAGTCAACATAATTTATTTCGAATATCGCAAAAACATTTTCTTTTAATCATATCACCCCGAGCAAGGCGGTAACGCCGCTGATGTGCAGGGGGCTACGTAAGAGTGAAAAGATTGGAAAACAGAAAGCCGGAAACCACATCCTAAACAGCATATCAAAACATTTGTAAAATAAGGCCATTTTACATTTTTACCAATTCCAAGCCAGGTTTTTTTTTTTTACATTGAAACGCGTTTATTTTGCCAAAAAATACCTGAAATGACAAGTTTCAAAACACTAATCGCTTTCGCGAGTGTATTTTAAATAAATCCCTCTGACAACAGATTACAGATTGTATCGCAGTTACAAGAGGACGCTTGTCTTTCTAATTAACCCCTGAAGATGATCTTTGAAAAGGTCGAAAGTAAGTGGATTAAAAAATTGTGCAGTAGTTGCCTCGATGAATTTCATCTGAACATCAAGAAATAGATTAGACTACAGGAAAAGATCAATATAAAAATTAGTAGACACAATATATCGATATTATTTAATGAAAAATGTTTGCATGACGATATCTTGAGCCTTCTTGATTAAATCCATCTTAGCATCAAAAGAATAATTTAAAAACTGGAAACGATTAATATAAAATTAAATAAACAATGTTCATATTATTCAATGAAATAGGTTTGAATGAAAATAACATGGTGATTTTTGTGATGATTTCATATTAACATCAAGAAACTTATTAGACAACTGGAAAGAAATTGCATAAACATATGTAGACACACTATGCCCATGTTATTCAATGAAATATGTTTGAATGAAGATATCTTGGCGTCTTTCTTGATGATTTTCATCTTACCATCAATAAAACTGATTGGACAACTGGAAAAGTCGATATAAAATCAAGTAGACACAATATGCCTATATTATTCAATGAATCCTATTCGAATGCTCATATCTTGGTACATTCTTTCATGAATTTCATCTTAACATCAAGAATCTCTTTAGACAATAAAAAAGATCAGTATAAAAATAGGAAAAATATATTTATATTATTCAATGAAACGTTTGAATGAAGATATCTTAGCGTCTTCCTTTATGAAATTCATTAACATCACGAAAACGTTTAGACAACTGAAAAATATCAGTATAAAAATAGAACAATCGTGTTTACATTATTCAATTAAACATGTTTGAATGAAGATATCTTGGCGCCTTCCTTGATTAATTTCATCTTAGGCAATAGAAACTGATTAGATGATTGGAAAACATCAGTATAAAAACAGTAAAAAATGTTTTGATATTCAATAAAATATGTTTGAATAAAGATATCTTGACGTCTGTATTGATAAAATTTATCTTAACATCGATAAACTGATTAGACACCTGGAAATGTTTAGTATAAAAATAATAGACGCAATATGTTTATTCAATGAATTATGTTTGGATGAAGACTGAAACCTTTCCTGATGAATTTCATCTTAACCTCAAGGAACTGATTAGACAACGGGAAAGGATCAGTATAAAGAAAGTAGACAAAATATTCTTATTTTATTCACTGAAACATGTTTAAATGAAAATATCTTTCTTGATGTGTCTCATCTGGCCATCAGGAAATCTACAAGACAACTGGCAAATATTAAAATAAATTTACGTAGATACAATACATCTATAGTTTTGAATAAAACATATTTGAATGAGGATATTATGGGACCTTCGTTGACGAATTTCATTTAAACATCAAGAAAATAATAAGATACTGGAAAAGGTTGGTATAAAAATTAGATTGAACATGCTTATATAATTCAATGAAACATGTTTCAATAAAGATAACTTGGCGCCTTTCTCGATGAATTTCATCTTCACATCGAGAAAAAAATTAAACAACTGGAAAAAATCAGTATAAAAAAGTAGACACAATATGTTTATATTATTCAAAGAAACAAGTTTGAATGAAGATATCTTGGCACCGTCCATGATAAATATCTTCTTAGCATCAACAAAGTTATTAAACAACTAGAAAAGATCAGTATAAGAAAAGTAGACACAATATTTTGAAATTATTCAAGAAAGCCTTTTATGTATGACGATATCTTGGCGCCTTTGTTGATTAATTTCATCTCACCATCAAGAAATCGGTAAGAAAATTGGAAAAACGCAATATAAAAATGCGTCGATATTATTCAATGAAATATGTTTGAATGAAGATATCTTTGCGTTTTCTTTGATCGATTTCATTTTAATATCAAGATACGGATTTGAAAACTGGAAAAGACCGGTATAAAAAATTAGACACAATATGTTTATTTTATTAAATGAAACATATTTGAATAAAGACACCTTGCAGTCTTTCTTGATGAGATTTATCTGAACGTCGATAAACTGATTAGACAACTGGAAAAGACCAATATAAAAATAAGTAGACACAATATATCAATATAATTTAATGAAACGTTTGTTTGAAGATAATGATGACTAATTAAACAACTGGAAAAGATTGGTATAAAATTAAGTAGGCAATATGTTTATATTATTCAATGAAACATGTTTGAATGAAAGTATCTTGGCGCTTTCCTTAATGAATTTCATCTTGCCAGATTTCTTAAAATCTACAAGACAACTGGAAATTTTCAATATAAAAATAAGTAGACACAATATGTCTATATTATTCAATGAAACATGTTTGAATGAAAGTATCTTGGCGCTTTCCTTAATTAATTTCATCTTGCCAGATTTCTTAAAATCTACAAGACAACTGGGAATTTTCAATATAAAAATAAGTAGACACAATATGTCTATATTATTCAATGAAACATGTTTGAATGAAAGTATCTTGGCGCTTTCCTTAATGAATTTCATCTTGCCAGATCTCTTAAAATCTACAAGACAACTGGGAATTTTCAATATAAAAATAAGTAGACACAATATGTCTATATTATTCAATGAAACATGTTTGAATGAAAGTATCTTGGCGCTTTCCTTAATGAATTTCATCTTGCCAGATTTCTTAAAATCTACAAGACAACTGGAAATTTTCAATATAAAAATAAGTAGACACAATATGTCTATATTATTCAATGAAACATGTTTGAATGAAAGTATCTTGGCGCTTTCCTTAATGAATTTCATCTTGCCAGATTTCTTAAAATCTACAAGACAACTGGAAATTTTCAATATAAAAATAAGTAGAAACAATATGTCTATAATATCTAATGAAACATGTATGAATTAATATATTTTGGTGCCTTCCTTGATGAATTCCATGTTAACGTCAAGAAACTAATTAGACAACTAGAAATGATCAATATAAAAATAAGTAGACACAATATGTCTATATTATTCAATGAATCTGTTTGTATGAAGATATCTTGCCCCTTTCTTGATGAAATTTATTTTAACATCGAGAAACAAATTAGACAATTGGAAAAGATCAGTATAAAAAAGTAGACAATATATCTTTATATTTTTAAATGGAACATGTTTGAATAAAGATATCTTGGCGTCTTTATGGATGTATTTAATCTCGCCATCGATAAGACAACTAGAAAATATCAATTCAATTAGATATGTCTATATTATTCAATGAAATATGTTTCAATGAAGATATCTTGGCGCCTTCCTTGATGAATTCCTTCTTAACATCAAGAAACTGATCAGACAACTGGAAAATATCAATATAGAAATAAGTAGACAAAACATGTCTGTATTATTCAAGAAACGTTATGTCTATAATATTTAATAAAACATGTATGAATGAATATATCTTGGGGCCTTCCTTGAAAAATTGTAAATTAGCATGAGGAAACTGTTAGACAACTGGAAAGTGATTAATTCAAAATAAGCAGACACAATATGTCTATATTGTTTCAATGAAACATATTTGAATAAAGATATCTTGGTGCCTTCCTTGATGAATTTTATTTTAACATCAAGAAATCGATTAGACAACTGGAAAAGATTAAAATAAAAGATGTAGACACAATATGTCAATATTATTTAATGAAACATGTTTGAATGAAGATAACTTGGTTCCTTCCTTGATGAATTTTATTTTAACATCAAGAAATCGATTAGACAAGTGGAAAAGATTAAAATAAAAGATGTAGACACAATATGTCAATATTATTTAATGAAACATGTTTGAATGAAGATAACTTGGTTCCTTCCTTGATGAATTTTATTTTAACATCAAGAAATCGATTAGACAACTGGAAAAGATTAAAATAAAAGATGTAGACACAATATGTCAATATTATTTAATGAAACATGTTTGAATGAAGATAACTTGGTTCCTTCCTTGATGAATTTTATTTTAACATCAAGAAATCGATTAGACAAGTGGAAAAGATTAAAATAAAAGATGTAGACACAATATGTCAATATTATTTAATGAAACATGTTTGAATGAAGATAACTTGGTTCCTTCCTTGATGAATTTTATTTTAACATCAAGAAATCGATTAGACAAGTGGAAAAGATTAAAATAAAAGATGTAGACACAATATGTCAATATTATTTAATGAAACATGTTTGAATGAAGATAACTTGGTTCCTTCCTTGATGAATTTTATTTTAACATCAAGAAATCGATTAGACAACTGGAAAAGATTAAAATAAAAGATGTAGACACAATATGTCAATATTATTTAATGAAATATGTTTGAATGAAGATAACTTGGTGCCTTTATTGATGCATTTCTTCTGACAATCAAGAAACTGGTTAGGCAGCTGGAAAAGATTAAAATAAAAATAAGTAGACACGATATGGCTCTATTATTCAGGTAATCATGACTGAAAGAAAATATTTTGATACATTTCTTGACAAATTTAATCTCGCCATCCAGTAGTTTAGTAGATAAATGGAAAAGATCAAAATATAAGTAGACACAATATGTAGATATATTTATTCAATCAAACATGAGTGAGGGTGTTTGCAGGGTGTTTGAGGACTAAGCCCGCATTTTAAAATGCTTATGATTTATTTAATTATTATAAATTTTGCAAGAAACAGTTATGAGTGGAAAGCGTTTGGTTAAAAGCCTTATTTAAAATTTGATATGGGTAAAATATTTAGCTACCATCTTGAACCACCCAGGAACCGCGTCAACTGATTTCACCAAGAACTCTTGTGGTATGAAAGATGTAACTTCCTGTATTTGCCTTTCACCGTCTTCAAAAGGCTTGGTTTGTTATAGTAGTCAGTTAAGTGTCATACGTGATACACGCTTTGGGCGAAAGTGACATGACTGACTGGGCAGAAGATTATCCTGCAGTCGGTTGCCATTACTTTCTGCAGTAGACTAGCTGCCAGCCAAGGCTATAAAACCCAATTTGTCCTACTATTTAACACATAATTAGAGGGAGAAGCGATGCATTATATTATTACGTAGTATTTAGTGGGGAATCAGTTTATTACTTCATAAAAATAGAAAATTAATGACCAGTAGAAGCCTTAATCATGATTCCAACTATTATATTCAGTCAGTTAAGTGCCATACGTGTTACACGCTTGGGTGATCATGTCTCAAAAGAGACATAACTGACTAGGCAGAAGATTATCCCGCAGTAGGTTGCCATTACTTTCTGCAGTAGATTAGCTAACAGTCAAGGCTATAAAACCCAATTTGTCCTACTATTTAACACATAATTAGAGGGAGAAGCGATGCATTATATTATTACGTAGTATTTAGTGGGGAATCAGTTTATTACTTCATAAAAATAGAAAATTAATGACCAGTAGAAGCCTTAATCATGATTCCAACTATTATATTCAGTCAGTTAAGTGCCATACGTGTTACACGCTTGGGTGATCATGTCTCAAAAGAGACATAACTGACTAGGCAGAAGATTATCCCGCAGTAGGTTGCCATTACTTTCTGCAGTAGACTAGTTGCCAGCCAAGGCTTTAGAACCCAATCTGTCCTATTATTTAACCTATAATTGGATGGAAGAGACAGATTAATACATTTCCCCGGGGTTATTTATGCGTAAGTGAATGCAAGGAATTCAATTGGAATTCGAACTCGGCACCCCGAGTCGTGGTTCTGATGTGCTCTTTTAACCAACACAAAAGAAAAAAATGTCAGAGGGTGCAAAGTCAAGAACTATTTTTGGCCACTGATTCATATAATAGATAGTTATTTTTACTGAATAGTTGCAGTTTTCAGTAAAACGATAGACAAGGGATTATTGATTAGATTTTTTATATAATTTTCATATGATCATTTTTTTCCTAATATAATTTATGTGAAAAACACATGGAGAATCAATCAGTTAAGTGCCATACGTGAAACACGCTTGGGCGATCATGTCTCTTTCGAGACATGAGTGACTCGACAGATGATTATCCCGCAGTAGGTTGCCATTTCTTTCTGCGGTAAATTGGTTGCCAGCCAAGGCTATAGAACCCAATCTGTTCTGCTATTTAACCCATAACTTGAGGGAAGAGACGGATTAATACCTTTCCCAATGGTATTTGCGAGTAAGTGAATGCAATGGATTCAACTGGAATTCGAACTCGGCTCCTCGATTTGTCGTTCCGAGCCGATATCCACTGCACCACCACGCACATCTTTATGGAGAATATAAAGCATATAAAACTCATTGGCATTTGCCAAACTCTATCCGTAATATACTCGTTGATGATACAAAAATGATAGCATTATCCACATGCAAAAAAATTGTTAAAAATAATAAAAGCATTATTAACAAAAAAGAAAAATCTATCAATAATATCAACTACGAACACGGCAAGTGTTCTTGACAGGCTCCAAAGGAGAGTCTGTAATGTGATAGGTACTGATCTGGCGACTCGACTGCAGCTACTTCCCCATCGTCGAAATGTGGCCTCCCTTTGTCTGTTCTATAAATACTTTCATGGCTTCTGCTCGGACGAGCTTAAGTCACTGATGCCTCCTCAACAGGTGTTTACTCGTGCAACCAGACTGGCAACTGGGTCCCACCCATTCACAGTCAGGTTAGCCAAATGCAGACGATAATTCTACTCCTGCAGCTTCTTCTCTCGCACTTCCCGCCTGTGGAACTCGCTCCCGTATTCTTGCTTTCCTGACGGCTACAACCTCCAGAAATTTAAATACAAAGTCAATACTCATCTATTAACCACTGGACTCTAGCTCTCTCCCCACCCCTGTATAACCTTCCCTTTCTATCCACCTATGTATCTGTCATCGCACCTGCTTTCTATTGTTCCTTTCTAACTAGTTTGTACTCCTCACTCTTTTCTAATTAATCTTTTTACATTTATGTAACCCCCTGCACATCAGTGGCGTTTCCGCCTTGCTCGGGGTGAAATGATTTTAAAAAAATGACTCTACACTAGGTAACTTAACTATTTCGCGGTCAAAACAACATAGCGAAATGAAAAAGGCCACAAACTTATCGAAAATAAAGGTTTATCATAAAAATGTTCATGTTATTACTAAGATGAAAGACCAAAGTATTTTATGATTGTTTTTTGGAATTTTTTAATCCGTTCTAACAAGTTCGAAATTTTGGTTAAAATTTTGTTTTGTTTACGTCATCGTCTTCTCTAACTATTAACATTTATCTTTTTCGCTTCATCTCCGTAGAAAACACATTAATTTGGAAATTCTTGTAAAAATCAAATAATTGTCCGATTTTAATGAATTTTTCAGGACTTATTAATAAATGGATGAAATTATTTTTTAAATGTTTTTTATAGAAAACATTTGTAATTTTTAAAGTGTTTTACCCCCTCTTAATTTCATGAAATTTCGCACATGAAATTTTCAGGACTTATTAACAAATGGATGAAATTATTTTTTAAATATTTTTATAGAAAACATTTGTAATTTTTTAAGTGTTTTACCCACTCTTAATTTCATGAAATTTCGCACATGAAATTTTCAGGACTTATTAACAAATGGATGAAATTATTTTTTAAATGTTTTTTATAGAAAACATTTGTAATTTTTTAAGTGTTTTACCCACTATTAATTTCATGAAATTTCGCACATGAAATTTTCAGGACTTATTAACAAATGGATGAAATTATTTTTTAAATATTTTTTATAGAAAACATTTGTAATTTTTAAAGTGTTTTACCCACTCTTAATTTCATGAAAATTCGCACATGAAATTTTCAGGACTTATTAACAAATGGATGAAATTATTTTTTAAATATTTTTATAGAAAACATTTGTAATTTTTTAAGTCTTTTACCCACTCTTAATTTCATGAAAATTCGCACATAACCTTTTTGTTCTCTGACAATTTTTTTGTTAGAAGTAGGAGTCTTTAGAGATTGTAAATCATCTACTTTTTTTTTAATTAGTGTTAACTAAATGAGATTTTGCTGTAAATTGAACAATAATAAATCTAATAAAACTATTACATTACTTAAGTAAAAAAAACTTCTAATGGCTTTTGTATATTAGTAATATTAGGGACATTATTGTCTGAAAAAATAAAATGTTTTTGATGAATAATGAATTTTTACAAGGATTATTTAATTTTTTTACATTATAATTATAATAATTTATAATAATTTAAAATATTGTAAAATTCTGTATTGTGCTCTCTGGAGGATCTCAACTAATTTATATATGGAACTTTGTCAGTGTGTGTGTAGGGGAGGTGTCTGTGTGTGTGTATGTGTGTGTGTGTGTGTGTGTGTGTGCGTGTCCGTTATCTATAGACTCCGAAACGGCTCAACCGATTTTCTTGAAAACTTACACTGTTGGACGATAAGCGTCTGCGGGTGTTCTTAGCTAGGATTTGTGTCGAAGTACCAAAGATAAATATCGAAAATCGATCATCGAAAAAATCGGGTTATAAATGGAGTGGTCCGATTTTAATCAAATTTGATACAATAATAGACAAAGACATAAGAAACGATATTAACAAGTTTCAAGGTTGCAGTTCTTACAACAGTGCAGAAAATCGATAATATATATATATATATATATATATATATATATATATATATATATATATATAAAAGGCAAGATATTTGTGTGTGTGTGTTTGTCTGCTTGTATGTCTGTATTTTTTCAGCCCTTTTATATTAGTTTTTGCTTCGGGTTTGGCTCTAAGCAGGTATAATTGTAGTTCTTATTCTCAGCCATGATACCATTTTACTCAGGGCTTATTTAGCTTTCAAAATTCAGTTTACGACGAAAACAACTTATTTCATATCGATACCAGGAAATCAAAATTTGACTTACATCCATTCATTTATCTTTCAGTCTATGGTTTCGCTTTAACTGGAAACAACTATTGTTTTTAGACTTTCGTGCCAACGTCCAAAGAGTCTGAGCTCCAGTACCATGGATTAGTTTTAAAGCTTTCATTACACCCGAGCAACGCCGGTCTATACTGCTAGTATATAATAATTAAGAGGAAAGGAAATTTACGAGTCCAAAATGCAAAGATTATTAAACGTAGAGGGGCGAATTATTTTTAAAATAATTTTTATTTTGTATTTTTTTGCATAATACGTTCCTTATTTTTCTGTATTGTAGACTAAAACTGCCATAATTATGAAGAGGTTACATAATTTAAGAGTTTTGTCCCTTCCCTTAGATTTATGAAAATTGCTTTTATGTTCATGCATAGGAAGCTGTCATCGCTTTTTCATTCAACCATCAGTCAAACGTTCGATCAGATGAATACGACCAATCGTTAATAATTGGTTGCATATTACTTTTTATGCTATAAACAAGTAATATTTCTTTTAAATCAGATTAATTTAAGTTTTAACTTTCTAATTTTACTAAAATAAAGTGTCAGATATCTTTTAGAATATTTTCAAAATCGATGAATTTTTGTTTGTTTACAAATTTCTTAAAATTAAGAAAATGGCCGCTTTTAAGAAAATTTTAAGAAATCAAAATTAAATGTGATATTCCAATTAATATAATTTCTATCTGAAATATACCAGAATGTTTTACTTAATGGAAATATTAAATGTAATTATAAAGTTTTTAATTAAATCTAAAATGAAATCTTCAAGATTTTTTTTTCATTTTGAAAATTTCATTTTAAACTTAGATATCGAACATTTATACCGAAATATTGGAGGTACCTAACACACATACATAAACACGGTGCCTATTCAGTGACAAGTAAGATACAATTCATATGAAATGGTAACGGTTAAAAGTATAGCCGAAAGTGTTATATTGCTCAGAATAAAATTTTGCCCAGAAGTCTATTAGCATTTTGTTACAAGATTTGAAAGAAAATGGTTATTGTTTTAAAATATCAAGAGAGTGTGAAAGCTCAAATATCGAGCTAGAATTTTGTTTTGACAATCAGGGTGAAAAACGTCAGTACTCAAAATTTGCGCGAGACGCACCTGAGATCCAGGTGTCAATGAAGTTTGACTAATTAAGTAAGGTCAGACAGCAGTCGGCAGTCAGTTTATTTCAGCAGTCTCGAGACGACGATTAAGTTGATAACTCAGAAAAAAACCAGCCGTCTGGCTGGTTGCCTCGAAGCGTGTGACCTAAATCTCCCCGACTCTCCAACCACTCTACACTACAGTCAAAGTCACCGAAAAGCGAATCTAAACTTATTTATAAATGGAACTTTGTCTCTGTGTGTCTGTGTGTGTGTGTGTGTGTGTGTCCGTTACCTATAGACTCCGAAATGGCTGAACCGATTTTCTCGAAAATTTATACAGTTGTACTATAAGCGTCTACGAGTGTTCTTAGCTCGGTTTTGTGTCAAGGTTCCCCCAATAAATATCGAAAATCGATAATCGAAACAATCTGGTTATAGAATGAGTGGTCCGATTTTAATCAAATTTCATACACTCATAGACAAAGACGTAAGAAACGATATTCAGAAGTTTCAAGGTTGCAGTTCTGACAATAGTGCAGAAAATCCATAATATATATATATACATATATAAAAGTCAAGATGTTCGTGTGTGTGTGTATGTGTGTGTCTGTTTATTTGCCTGTATGTCTGGATTTTATTTTAGTTTTTGCTTCGGGTTTGGCTCTAAGTAGGTATCATTGTAGTTTTTAGTCTCAGCCATGATACCATTTGCTCAGAGGACTTATTTAGCCTTCAAAATTCAGTTTACGACGAAAAAAACTTATTTGATATCGATACTAGGAAATGAAAATTTGACTTACATACACTCGTTTTTCTTTCAGTCTATGGTTTCGCTTTAACTGGAAACAACTATTGCTTTTTAGTCATTCGTGCCAAAGTCTAAATAGTCTGATCTCCAGGACCATGGGTTAGTTTTAAAGCTTTCATGACATCCGAGCAACGCCGGGCTATACTGCTAGTAATATATATATATATATATATATATATATATATATATATATATATATATATATATATATATAGGCGTGCATAATGATAATATACACGCTGAAATGTCTGCCTCCTTCTACCGAGCGCCCATAGCTCAGAGGTAGAATTGCCGACTGACACCAATTCGGTCGGGTTTCAATCCTGGGTTAAAAGCAATCGGATGTCTAACTGTACTGATGAGCTATGATACAGCAAAACAGATCTGTCTGCGGATGACTATATATATATATATATATATATGAATAACGATCGGTACCCACAGAAACCACAAATTGCTCTAAAAAGAAAAGACGTCATACTTAATTCTGTGAGTAATTCCCCTTTTTATATTGTCTTCGTTCTAGCCCTATTCATAATTTTGCCAACGAAGCCCTTGAAAAGTGTTGGCCGAAAGGTTCCTCGGGTTTGGGATAAGTATGACGTCTTTTCTTTTTAGAGCAATATATATATATATATATATATATATATATATATATATATATATTATAGTTTAGAACATATCTACTATAACGTGTACATTTTGTTTCGACATTGAAATGACAATGTCTCATCAGGTAGTTTGGAGAGGAATGGAAGGTATTTTTCTTTTATTTGACGAATTGTGTGTGAGAGGTAGGTGGGGTGGGAGATAGGGAAATAAGTCTTGTAAGTTGTCCGTTAGAATTATGTGTGGTAAGAGGGTTTAGTTCTGGGATAGTGTTGATTAATGGATGCGTCGAAAGTTTTGTCGACAGATGTAACATTAGAAGATAAAGTATAGTCCTTCATAGCTTAATGGTTGGGGAAATAAGGAAATGAATAAAGGGTGGGGAGAAGTAGGAGTGGAAGCGATGAAGTGGGAATAATAATCTCCTATTTTGTGAACATATCTTTATTAGTGAATTGTACGACTACAAATATTTTTTATTTAAACTTAGTTTTTATAATCTATATATTTTTTGTATATTTAGCCTTAATTTAAAATTTAGAAAATATCTTTTTTATATAAAACTTAAAATTAGAGAACAGTTTTTGGTTTGAAATAAAGGTCAAAATTGACACTCCTGTCGAAATTCGACGTATGAGGATTGGACAACCTAATTGCGTCATTTATGAGACCAGGGTAAACCGCCACAATAGCCACACAAGTGATTTGATTAAAGTGATGTAGGCTTGTGCTGAATCGTCCACACTTGATACTCTCAGTCGGTGCAAATACATGCCACAGATGAAGCAGACAACAGACCCTATGCTTTCTCTCTCTCTCTCTCTCTCTCTCTCTCTATATATATATATATATATATATATATATATATATATATATATAAACGGAAATGGGACTTTGTCTGTGTGTGTGTCCGTTACCTATAGACTCCGAAACGGCTGAACCGATTTTCTTGAAAATTGACACCGTTGTACGATAAGCGTTTTGCGAATGTTCTTAGCTAGGTTTTGTGTCGAGGTACCTAAAATAAATATCGAAAATCGATAACCGAAAAAATCGGGTTATAGAAGGAGTGGTCCGATTTTAATCAAATTTAATACACTCATAGACAAAGACATAAGAAACGATATTCAGAAGTTTCAAGGTTGTAGTTCTTACAATAGTGCAGAAAATCGATAATATATATATATATATTGCAAGATGTTTGTGTGTGTGTCTGTTTGTCTGTCTGTATCTCGTTTATACAAATCTACAATTTTTATCCGATTCTCACCAAACTTCACACATTCTTGAGGCTGAGTCTGAGCTCCAGGACCATGGTAAATCGCCACAATAGCCACACAAGTGATTTGATTAAAGTGATGTAGGCATGTGCAGAACCGTCCACACTTTTCGAAACTACTGATGCACTCAGTCGGTGCATATAAATGCCACAGATCAAGCAGCCAATAGACCCTAGGCTTTCTTTAATTATATATATATATATATATATATATATATATATATATATATATATATATAATCATTTCCGACGATTGTATATCATTTTCGACAACTGTATTCTTGAAAAAGAAACAGACATTGTTTTTTTTTTCTTTATATAAAGTCATTCTACGTAGTTCTCCAGGCGTGTTCGACTTCGTTCATTTATTTTATTAATGTTTTTATTTTTTTTTTTTTTTTTTGGTGCCATGTTTATTTTTTTCAACTCATGAGTGTACACCAGTGTCCGAACTGGCTAAATGGGACGACTATTGAAATTGCACGACGTGACTTCTGGGATCTAATCACAACGTGGGACAGTGGTCCGTTGTTGCAAAAGACGTCCTGTATTCCAGCTTTTGTGGCGAAGTCATCGGACGGGATCGTCCCGACCAGCGACCAGACCAGACCAACCGTACGACTGAGTGGCAGTGTCGCCGCTGGCAGTGTCACGACCGTCGGCGAGGGCGAGCGTCACATTAGACAGACGGCCAGCCAGGCTGAGGCGTCACATCTGGTACTGTTTCGACCAGGATCTGGCTTGAGGGCGGCAGTTCGGCCTGCTGTAGTGTTACACTAAGATCAAATCAAGATAAATCAAAATTAGCCATTTTTACTTATTGGACAGAAATGGATGTCTGTTAATGGGATTCTCATTCATAACAGAGACGATCACGGCTCTTCATAGATTCCTTCACTTTGTTATAAAATAATTGCCATGGCTTTTTGAGAAAGACCTGTTTCACGTTGGATACTCGAAAACTTTAGAGTTGCTACCCACTAAATCTGATTGCACCCAAACCTGGTGAGCCAGTTTATCATTTTGATTAACCCATAATTAAGCTTGGGTGGAGAAGATATGGGTTCATGCCTTTACCAAAGACGTTAGTGTGAAAGTGAACGACGCAGACCACGCCGGAAATTGAATATGGCTCGCTGTTTCCAATTTCTCAACCACTGAGGAAAGATGGCTTGGAAATTCTGATACTCACAAGACAGATCAAATGTAAGAGAGCAGAGGAAAGTAAAACATAACCTAACTGAATGAAACAATGGTAGAATAGAACGAATACCACGCCGGAAATTGAACATGGCTCGCTGTTTCCAAGTTTTCAACCAATATATCTTACCGTACACTCTCCAGATAACTCAAAGAGGAACGAAGAATGACGAGGTAAAACTATTGTGCGTATCAACCCTCCATTACCAAGCGCCGAAAATAAGATTACCTTGAAAATCATTGTTGATTGGATCGGAGGACTTGTTTTTTTTGGTGGGAGGTTGTTTTGTTTTGTTTTGTTGTTTATTTTATTTCATTTTATTTTTTTATTTATCTATTTATTTTTTTTTGTGGAGGTTTATCAGCCTTTGCGGGTTATTCAAAGGCAGAAAATATTTTTAGATTTAAAAAAAAATTGGAGATAATAATTTTTTTTTTACTGATACACATTCTTTTAATTAACCCCTAGCTAGGGAGAGAAGAGGTGGATTCAAATAAATATTACGTTGTCCCAAAAGATCGTAAACACTTGCGAAATGTGTCTATCTGGTCCATCACAATCGAGACAAGCGATTGGTTCAGAAAGGGCAAGAGTCACCGTCGGTTCCAAAACAAAATCGATTCAGCAAACAAGTCATGTTGTACGTTTGTTGGAACTTTGAAGGAATCGTACATTTTGAGTTGGTTCCGAATGGTTGTGCCGTCAGTGCCGAACTTTACTGTCAGCAACTTGAGCGGGTCTATGAAAAGTTTAAACAAAAGTACCCGGCTCTAATCAACCGAAAGCCCGATTTGATGCAGCAGGACAATGCCAAACCACACACCGCCAGGAAGACCAAAGACAAGTTTGAAGAGCTGGACGGCGTTGAGGTTCTGCCACATCCAGCCGACAGTTCTGACTGAGCTCCATCAGATTTCCGCTCAATGCAACGCTTTCTGAAGGGCCACCGATTCGACTCGTTTGATGAAATCGAGGAAACGTGTCAAGAATTCTTTGATTCGAAGCCAGCTGAATGGTACTTTGACCAGATTCGAAGGCTTGCAGATCGATGGCAGAAAGTCTTGCAAAATGATGGTCTTTATTTTGAGCAATAATATTTGTTGTTTTTGCGAGTAAAATTTCAATATTTTGCAAGTGTTTATTAACTTTGGGGACAACCTAATATAAATGAATTCGAATTCGGCTCTCATATTTCCAACTCTGTATCGTTATCTGTTCCATTTGAATTCGTTGAATTCATCTACGCACAAATACCCTTGAGAAAGTTATTAATCTATCATTTCTCTCTCCAGCTATGGGTTAAATAGCAGGATATATTAGATTCTGTAGCCTTAGTTGGCAACAAGTCTACCACAGAAAGTAATGGCAACCTTGTCGGAAAATATTCTGCTTTGTTAGTCATGTTGCTTTCGAGACATGATCAAGCAAGCATGAATCACGTATGGCACTTAATTGATCCCAAACAGCAAAATGACCATTGGTCGTGACTTATTGTTTCTTCATACTTTCTTGTTCAGCATACGTTTGAAAATATGCACTATTAATGCAGGAGAGAAATCGGAAGATTAATGTTAACCTGTATCGGCAAATTCATTCCCAGACACACAACGTTTCAAGACTGTCGCTACTCTGTCGCCATTTCCAGCACTTTTCTTTAATCTAAACAGTCGAAACTGTTAAATCTAAAACACGCCATGCCACTTCCACGTTATCAAATCATCGTTATTTCCCCCGTGTGTCAAAGGTAAGAAAAAAAATTTCACTCACACAGACGAACTGCCATTTTGCGAAAATATACCTCTCGTGAGGTTGATTCCTTGATCGGTTTAATCTTAACCCCTACAGGTCAAGGGTCAATCATAATCTCCCCTTCTACCACCTACCCTTCTATTCAGGTCATAATCTATATTTATTTATGGTATCCCTCGAATTTCAGTGCTTTAAGTTATGTTAGTAACGCCTGCTAAAAACACAAATGCAATTTTTTTTTATGAGCAAGATAATTATATCTTTATTTTTTGACTTCTCAGCCAAATCGAGTGGCATCGGCTTTCTGGTTATTCTTCCAACTTTGGATTTTTTTTTTTATGCGAAGATGCAAAGTTCTCGGGATTCTCTTCTCGAAGACCAGATGTTTACAAAACTTCTCATTTTCAGAGGCAAAGTACAGGGTGGGATGGACGAACAGTCGTGTAAATTAGGCAAAAATGAAAATAACATTGACATCACATTTTAACAGATATAAAGGGTGCGATGAATGAATTGTTGTCTAAATTAGGCAAAAATGAAAATAAAACTGACATCTCATCATAACAGATATACAGGGTGCGATGAATGAATTCTCGTCTAAATTGAGCAAAAATGAAAATAACGCTGACATCTCATTTTACAGATATACAGGGTCTAAATTACATATAAATGAAACTAACACTGCATCTCATTTTAGCAGATATTCAGGGTGCGATGAATGAATTGTCGTCTAAATTACGAAAAACTGAAAATAACATTGACCTCACATTATAACAGATATAGGGGTGCGATGAATGAATTGTCGTCTAAATTAGGCAAAAATGAAAATAACACTGACATCTCATTATATCAGAGAAACAGGGTGCGATGAATCAATTGTCCTCTAAATTACGCAAAAATGAAAATAACATTGACATCTTATTTTTAACAGATATTCAGGGTGCGATGAATGAATTGTCGTTTAAATTACAGAAAAATGAAAATAACGCTGACATCTCATTTTAACAGATATACAGGGTGCGATGAATGAATTGCCGTATAAATTAGGCAAAACTGAATATAACACTGACATCTCATTTTAACAGATACATTTAGCAAAATTGCACAAAAATATATTAAAATAATAAAATAATGTATTATTATTTTTATTATTATTATATATATCCTAATATTGGTTCGCGGAGTGAGCTTATAGTTAGGCAAGTTTCTTCTGCTGCTCGTTCTTCTCTGCCCCAATTAGAATTCATTTTGATACTCGTTCTGTTTTTCCTTCTATGTGTAAGGATCTCCTTCCTCCTAATCATGTTTTATCTGTGATTTATAAGTTTAATTTTTGTTGCGGTAACAACTACATAGGAAAAGCTTCGCAGCGCTTAGACTGTAGAATTAAGCATCATGTTCCATTTAAGGTTCTTAATCCGGATGCCCGTATGAACCAGCTAGTAAATACTTCCGGGTCAAAATTTGATAAATAGCAGAGATTTTGTGACTGACTTTAGTGCAAACCGGTTTTCTGTTCTGGCAGGTTCGCACTCGTTATTTCATTTGCAATCATTGGAGTCACTGTATATTAAGTTCAGGAGGCTGTCTCTCTGTAAAGAGAGAGATTGTCTCTTTGGACTTCATATTATCAGCGTCTAATATTTACAGGAAAAGGAATAGAAGAAGAAAAAATAATTCCCCCATTTTTTCTTTTCCTGTTCCTTCCTTTTCTCTGTCTATAATTTTTTCTCATTCATTTTCATCTTCATTTTTAAAAATGAAATAAATTTCCCAGATGACACTGAAGAGGTTGGGATTTAAACCGGTTGGTCTTTCTTTCTTCGTTTGTTTTTAAATTCGAACCTGCGACCCCTGTCAACATAGGGGAAGTCACCACTTGATAGGAGTTGCAGGTTAGAATCCTACCGAATGACACACATTTTCGTACAAAAATTTATCGTAAATAATCAGGCCGGTAGAAATAAATATATAAATATACTGTTTGATTAAAAACAGAATATCTACTCAAATACGAGTATCCATTAAAAATAATGTTTAAACAAATAATTTCAATATGTCGGTTGTTAAACCATTTCGTTAATCTTCGGGATTTTCCGTAACATATATATGTATATGGCTTTGGCTGGGTTCTCTTCATTTTAATATTAGTGCACATCCCACTCAGCATCATTTGAGACTCTGTTCTACCGAAATATTTGAATTCTTAGTCTTGGACGCGCTGATTTGATATGTTGGAGTCGCCGGAGATCAACTCTTTAAATTTGATTAAAGACTCTCCCTGCAATTATTATTATTATTATTATTATTATTATTATTATTATTATTATGTCATTCTTCTTCATATTTCGATTTCTGCTTTGGTCTCACTACCAACCAAGTCTGCGGGGAGACCTAAGGCAGGTCGTGGCGTGTTGTTATGGCCCCATTTCATGTTTTTTCTATCTTCCCTATCATCCCTAGCGTTACATAGTTTTCCTTAGTGTGTAGGCTGTAATTAATAAGACAATTTTTTGTATATCTCTTAAGCTGGGTTTTCCAGGGCTTCTTTCAATGTGTTGTTTTGTTCCATTTTTTATCATTCTAAGTGCACCTACTATCACTGGCACAACTCTTATTTTCAATTTCCACATTTTTTCTATTTCAATTTTCAGGTCTTTATATTTTGACAGTTTTTCAAATTCCTTGGTTGCTATGTTACAATCCGCTGGACAAGCCATATCAATTAATAAACAAGTTTTCTCTTTCTGGTTTTTAACAATAATGTCTGGCATGTTTGCTTCAATTTTTCTGTCTGTGTAGATGGTGTAATCCCATAGAATCGTGACATCTTCTATTTCTGTAACCGGTTCTGGGTGATGTTCATACCAGTGTTTGTTTACAGATTTTCCATAATGTTTGCACATTGTCCAATGTAAATATTTCCCACCTCTATCGTGGCGATTTTTATATTCATTTGGGGCAAGCACAGAACAGCCTGAGATTAGGTGGTCTATTGTTTCTTGGTGTTTATCACAAAACCTGCATTTTGGATCTATATTATTATGCATAATATTTGCCTGAAAGTTTCTACCCCGTCTGTCCAATGAGACGTGATGTGATATAAGGTCGGGATTATTATACGGAACCCGACACGTACTCCCGATCAAGGGTCTAAAATTGCTCAGCATCCCGAAACAGCTGTTTGCGTTTGCATCGGAATGCCGACCGATACCCCACCTTATATTGCAATGTGTTGGGTACGACTGCGGGTACTTATTTCCCGGGATCAGGCACCACACAGTATTTTATTTTTCTCTGTTGCGTCTCTGTATGAGGTAAAACACAACTTAGCCGCGCTCTGCCCGAAGACAGAGACGCAAGTGGTAGATGATAATACCTGTCCTGCATGTGTAAGTATAGTATTTGTATTTTAAGCGTAGCTTAGATGTGACACAAGGCCGAAAGTATGGGGGACCCCACTTTTTCTAAAAGTGGCCCATGAGCTTTGTTTTTGGTGAAAATTATCAAAAAAGGATAGCAAGCATTTGACTGGTTTGATTTGAAACAAGTTTAATTTAGTATAACACAAGGCGTGTGTTTCTGTAGAAAATGCCAGCTTTTAAAATCAGCGTTCGCTATTTCATACTTTAATAAATTTTGAACATGAAACTGCTGGTAGTTATCCAGGTGTAGTATGAGTTTGAGTCTGAGGTTTGTTCAACGGCATATCAATCTCTGTCGGTTATTTAATGCAAAATGTGGTGAGGTTAAGTTATATTTTTTTAATGTTCGGTTATATTGAGAAGGTTGATTTAGTCAGATTTTAATGAAAATATTTTTGTTTTTATTCTTTTTTATTTTAGAAAACTGAACATGTCATCTGCTTTTGTATTCAAAAATGGTTTGCTGAGAAGATTTTTTCCTTCAAAAAATTGTTATGGAAATAATTTTCCTTCAAAAATGTATTGTTGTTAATAGCTCTCCTTCAAAAATGTATATTTTTCTATAAAGGTCTACTTTTATGTATATATTTCAAGTATATTTTTATACTTTCATAGTGCTTTGATCCTAGTTTGGGGAGTCAATATTTTCCCATAGATGGGACCCTAACAGGTGCTATCACTCCTGCTCAGGATAGACCTGGGAACGACAGAAATTAAGAGGTGTTTCCAGGTTCCTCATAGGCTCCCAATCAGAAGCCTTGCTGCCGGATGCAGTTTACCGTCATGCCGAGGACCAGGGTGTAGTTTGAGTTACACTTCAGCTATTATAAGCAGCATTCAAGATATATGAGCGCGAAAACAGGATTAAATTCAAACTTTAGATATATGTCATTTTTTGATTATTCTTAAAAGGAATTTGGGATTCGCAGCTTGGGAGAAGATTCAACTAATCCGAAATACATGCGATTGACAACGCGGAAAATATCAGAGTAGTGTTATATACGATGATCTTTTTCAATTTAGGATTTAATGAAATTTTTTCATTTGATTACTTAATGTTAGAATATCTATCTATCTTTCTTAGCCTGTGCTAATCTATCTATCTATCTATCTATCTATC
>JBBBDQ010001837.1:667500-675000 GCA_037127315.1 Ascarosepion bandense | reverse complement strand
CATCTAGTATCCGTTCCCATAGTTGGGCCTCTTTCGTTATTTCAGGTCCATCATAGACAAGTTGAGCAAGCATTTCCCAAATATTTTCTATTAAATTTAAATCTGGGCTTTTTGCAGACCATTCCAAAGTAGTCCTATTCACTTTAGCCATCCATTCTTTCATGAGTTTTGACACATGGATGCTGCAATTGTCTTGCTGCAGAACGAAATCATTCCCTATCTCTCTTCTTATCCTTGGTAGGGCTTTCTCGTCCAGCAACTGTTTGTAGCTTTCGCTGTTCTGTCGTCCTTTCAGCCACTCCAACCATATATTTCCATTAGCAAAGATCATACCCCAAACCATAACTCCTCCTCCTCCTATCTGTCGTTTGTTCAGTACAGCAGGCTCACCCCTTCTCGACCAAGTACACCATCCATCAGGCCCATCAAACTTGAAACGCTTCTCATCAGTAAATATAACCTTCTTAAAGTCAACATGCTTTGTTAACGACCTTTTAGCACACTCCAGTCTTGCTCCTTTGTGTTTCTTTGTTAGTGTAATTTTTTTCTTAGCCTTTGCATACTTCAAACCAATCCTATGCAGCGTTCTTTGTACTGTTCGGACAGAATTCACATTTCTCCTTCACTTTTCTTGCTGTAACTTTTTCTCCAGATGTCAAAAGCCGTGTCACAGTCCTTTTCATTCTCCTTTCAGTCCTCTTGCCAATTGATCTTTTCCGTCCTCTCTTCTTTTTCCGCTCGGAGTTTGTCTTCAGCATGTATACGACCGTTGATTTCGACAGCTTCAAATCCATGGCGATCCTTCTGATGCTGAGGCCATCATCCCGCTTCTTCCGTGCCAAACAAAAGACTTCTTTTGAATGCATTTTACCTCATTAAACTTAATTGTTTTGCCAATAAAATAGAACAGATAATTGATTCTAATGATGACAGCTAAGTGTACAAGCAGAAAATTTGCATACAGCAACATATACATGAACTTAGCTCTTAATAAAATAGGATTTTTTGTCATGTCCGAAAAATAGTGTCACGCAAGTTTTCGCAAAAATCACAAAAAACTAAAATTATCAAAGCCAAACTAAAAAAAATGATTACACTAGTAGTGGATTTTCACTCCTCAACTACGTACTTACAATCTCAAAAGTTTTTGGCACTAGTAACCACCTTGAAGTACTTTTATCAAAGTGTCCGAAAAATATTGTCGGTCCCCTGTATATAAATCTACCATCCGCCCGTGTATTGAATACTTCTACCACATCTGGTGAGGGGGCCCCTGCTATTCACCTCGGGGTTCTTGACAGAATCCAACGAAGAATCTGTATTTTGGTCGCCATCTCACCGGCCTGGCTTCCATGTGCCTCTTCTATAAATAATTCCAATGAACTTAGATCACTGGTGCCTCCTAGGTATGAATTTACACGAGCTACTAGATTAGCAACTAGGTTCCACTCTTTTGAAACCGATAAAATGCAACCACAATTTCTACTCTAACAGCTTCTTTTATAGCACCTCCCGTCTGTAGATTTGGGTGAGATGATAATAGATAGATAGATAGATAGATAGATAGAAGCAGGCTTAGATAGATAGATAGATAGATAGATAGATAGATAGATAGATAGATAGATAGATAGATAGATAGACGCTTGTGCAAATTATTTGAAAAAGGAAACGAATAATGTTTTCTTATAATCTTTCACACATTCCACAATCACGTATACGTCGTCTTCTGGCTTTGTTTTTTCTCTTCTAACCGCATTTCTTTTTGTTTTAGACTGAGGGATCTAGTTTGATTTTTTCCCTTGATGACACAACTGAGAGTTGCGAAATTTTTAAACAGTAAAGAGAAGAGAGTTACTTTTAATTCCGTATTGTCCACAAATCACACGACCATGCATTTCGTTTCTTAAAGATAACACTGACGAAGCAAACAAGAACTGAAAGAGGCTGCATTGGATACATTAAGAATAATCACAAGTAAAGAATGCAACAGTTTGAGGATGTCAATGGATTACGGGATTGATTTCGTTATTGGTAGTAATCGTTATGCAAACAAATATTAAATGTTTTTATTATAAAACTATCTGTTCTTTAATTTTGCTCACCTAAAAATAGAGTGATCTGATAAAAAGGGAGTATGTCCACAGCTTTTTAACATATGTAAATGTAAATATTAAAGCATAAAAGCTGAAATTCGTAACTTTTGTACCATATTGATCTATTGAGCTAGAACAAATATTTTTCGATACTTTCGGAGGAAACTATATATGTGCTTCAACTCCTACAAAAAATTGAACAATTTCTAACTAGGATGAGGTGGAAAGCATTTTTCTTTTTGAATAAAAATGCAGTAATAAGAAAAGAAAGATATGTGAGTAATTTCAATTTTAAAACAAAGAATTATCCCCCTTTAATCAAGGAATTAATTACTTTTGAAAAAGACATGATTTCTATATTAGACAATATAAAATTTCAAAAAATCAAAAACAAATTCCAGAAATTACTAAATACCGAAGTAAAAAAAAAAATTTAAAAATCGCAAAACATCCTTATTAAAGGAGATAAATCCAGCAATATATACCAAATAAACCCAAAAATTTACGAAAAAAAGATGATGCAGAAATTAACTAAATCTTACAAAAAAGCCCCAGATTCATACATTGAAAACATCAATAAGGAGGCTAAAGTCATCACAGAGAAATTAAATTTAAGCAATAAAATACAAATCTTAAATGGTAAACAGGCTTTCCTTACAGTGAAAACCCACAAGGAGGACTTTACCAACAATCCATGATACAGACTCATTAATCCGACAAAGACTGAAGAGGGCAAAATAAGCCATCAAATATTAAAAAATATATGTGACTTGTTAAGAACAGCCGCTCAAGCAAACCAGTGGAAGAACACTAGTGATTGTATTTCCTCGTTCCAAAACATTAAATGAAAAAATAAATACACGTTCATCGAATATGACAAAAAAGTTTTACCAATCAATTTCTGAAAAAGGTTTACGGGAAGCATTTAATTTTGCTAAAATGTACATAAATATACCATCCGGGCATGCTGACATAATATTACATTGCCGCAAATCTATACTTTTCAACAAACGTACAGCATGGATCAAGAAATCCAACAAACGTGTATTTGACGTACCGCAAGGATCGTATGATGGAACAGAAATCTCAGAATATATATATATATATATATATATATATATATATATATATATATATATATTCCATTTGTAAACGAGTTATTACGCGAACTAGAAATCTAGGTTGCGTAATAACTCGTTTACAAATGGAAAATATTCAAAAGTTCTACAATAAAGATAATAAAGATGAAGGAAAAACTTGAAGCAGCTGTGGTTCTACAGAAGGCTGCTGCGGATATCATAGACCGAGCATGTGAGAAATGATGAGGTGTTGGAAAGAATGGAAACAAAAAGGAAATTACTATCGGGCAGCGTGAAGAGACAACTGAAGTTCCTGGGACATGCAATGAAGGAGGAGGACTTAAAGAACCTGATACTAATAGGTCAGACAGATTCATTTTCCAGGTATTTCAATTTTTGAACCTGCTTGATTTTAGTATGCCCAACCTGTATTTGGCATTTTGGGTTGCTCTTTTTGCTGATGACCATGCATTCGTTTTTCTTGCGGTTTATTTGTAGTCTTTTTTGTCACTCTGTTCAGCTACCTTCAGTAGGAGGTCTTGTAGTTTTCTTTCTGTGTCTGCAATCAGCACTGTATCATCTGCGTATCTTATGTTAGTCAAATTGTGGCCTCCGATGAAAAATCCTGGCATAACATCTAGGGTCCTCAAAAAAATCCTTAAAAAATGCATTTCTACCGTCAGCGAACGATTTTAGAAAATGGAATATACATAAACAACACTGCTCTTTCCAAACGTTTCTGTTAATTAAAGAATGGTGGCAAGTTTATTTTTAATGCAAAATTTTACATAAATACGATTAATCTCCGTTTATTTTAAATATAAACCATAAATTCCGCTTATCTAAAATACAAAATATTTTTGCTATATTTAAAAAAGACTTTTTAATACTAAAAATTTTTATGGTTTTAGGTCCATTAACTTTTATAATGTTTAATAAAATAAACACTGATCTCTATTTATGAATAATATATATATATATATATATATATATATATATATATATATATATATATATATATAGACATTTTTGTTTGTCTATTTTAGTATATTTTTGAATTAACATTAATCCCCATTTATTTTAAACAAAAATGAAATATTAATCGCCGTTTATTTAAGTTTAAAATATAAATTTCGTTTATTTTATATAAAATATATTTAGTTTATAATATATAATTCCGCAATCCTCTTGTAATAGTTGACTGCGCCGATATTACTTAAACCAGATATTCTTATTAAAATTTAAATGATGTAACGGCCAGTCTATAATCAGCAACAGTCTTGCTACCATTGAGAGATAATATGTATATTTATTAATATCTTCTCTTTATGTTTATTTGTTTATCTTCGGCTTTTATGTGCCGTATTCCTTCAGGACTTAGTTGATCATGTCACTCCACATCTTCCTGTCTCTCGTAGTCCTTACTAAGTTTTGTTTATTATTTCTGCCAAACCCTGTTCTTTCATCACTTTGCACAGATTCTTCTAGAAAACAAATGATTCACTGGTTTACATGTCCTTTGAAGATCTGTGCTCTTGATCAAGCCAGTTTCGTAAATAATTGCATTAGCTACACTACCACTCCTTTAAAGGGAAGACTAACGTTGTATCTCACTTACCACACTTCAATTCGTTTTCATTTAAACAGACATGCTAAACATGTATGTGGTATACTTGTCAATAACACAAATAAATTAGAAACATCCACATGCAAAATAAGCTAATGAATACCAATTTGTTTGTATTTGGGAAAATGTTTTAATTTAGATAAAGATATTTCGCAAATTACTTTCTGTATTCTTCTCTTTCTTACTTAAAAAAAAAAGAAAAGTTTATATATATAAATATATTACGGAAATTAACGAATTTTAACGAAACTTGGTTATAAACAACCGACAATTTGAAATGAATTGTTTGAACATTATTTTTGATCGATACTTGCTTTTAAGTAGATATTCTGTTCATAATCAAACAGTATTATATATTTATTTCTACCGGCCTGATTATTTACGATAAATTTTTGTTACGAAAATGTGTGTCATTTGGCAGGATTCTTCGTTAATTTCCGTAACATTTCACGAAGATTAACGAAATGGTTATTAACAACCGACAATTTGAAATGATTTGTTTGAACATTATTTTTATCGATACTCGTATTTAAGTAGATATTCTGTTTTTAATTAAACAGTAGTATATATTTATACGTACTGGCCTGATTATTTACGATAAATTGTTATTACGAAAATGTGTGCCATTAAAAACACGGATTAATACCTTTCCCAAGGGTATTTGCACGTAAGTGAATACAATGGATTCAGCTGGAATTTGAACTCGGCTCCCCGGCTTCCTGTTCCGAGCCGATATCCACTGTACCACAACGCACATCCTGACATGGCTTAAAATTGTTGGTCCCTGATAACGGGACTGTTAAAATGTCAAAAAGCTTTGCAAAAATGTAAAATCATTTTCTTACAAATATCTTAGGGAACTAGAGCATGAAAACCTCAGGCGTTGTTGTTTTTAGTTTGAAATATTATTCAGGACGTAGGCGTTCATGGCCTTCCACGTTTCCCTATCCCTGGTGGCTCTTAGCACGCTTTTCCTGTTACACCACCCAAACCCCGCTTTGCCATCCACTAGCTGAAGCCCATAAATCCAAAATGAAAATGCATAAAAACTAGCATGGCCACAAAATGAGGGATCAGTTTATATATATATATATATATATATATATATATATATATTTATTTATTTATTTATTTATTTATAATCATATCACCCCAAGCAAGGCGGTAACGCCACTGTTGCGCAGGGGGCTACTTAAGAGTAAAAAGATTGGAAAAGAGAAAGCCGGAAACCACATCCTAAACAGGGAACAAGGGAAGAGCCTCTTCACCTGTTCAATGGATGTGGGTGGAGTGTAAGCCGGGCGATAGTTTAGTCTATCTACTCCAATTGAGAAAAAAAGAAAAGAGTACGAAGATTAGCAAAGAGAAAACCGGAAACCACATCCTAAACAGAGAACAAGGGATGAACCTCTTAACCTGTTCAATAGACGTGCGTGGAGTGTGAACCGGGCGATAGTTTAGTCTATCTACTCAAATTGTATTGATTATAATAAAGAAGTGATCCCCCATTTTATACCCACATTATAATTTCTTATAAACAGCTGGCATATATATTCTTTTATGAGCTCTGTCCTTTCAGGATGTAGGCGATCATAGCCTTCAGCGTTTCCCTATCCCTGGTGGCTCAGAGCACGCCTTCTCCTGATACACCATGCAATACGCGTTCCGTAATCCACCTGACGAAGTCCTTGAAACTGAGATGTGGGAATAGGTTGGTCGTCAATGACTCTCCTACACTTTGTAAATCTGTTTCAGAACACATTCATTCATTACAATTTACTCACACACAGTTTATCTCTGTTCAATCCATCGCAAATCAATTTGTTTCGGGTAACAGATACATCACTCACTACATAAACTACATATATGTTTGGCCTACGGCCATATCACGTTGAATACACCGGTTCTCGCTTGGGAATACCAGGTGCTGTCATCTTTTAGGTACGGATGTGCGTGCTTACGGCCATATCACGTTCAATACACCGGTTCTCGCTAGACCACCGAAGTTGAGCCTGATCAGTACTTAGACGGGTGACCACTTGGGAATACCAGGTGCTGTAAGCGTTTAATGACGGATGTGCGTTGTGGTGCAGTGGATATCTGCTCGGAAAGAGAAATCGGTGCACCGAGTTCGAATTCCAGTTGAATACCCTGCATTCACTTAAGCACTGGTACTCTTGGGAAAAGTATTAATCCGTCCCTTCACTCCAGTTATGAGTTAAATAACAGAGTAGGACTTAGGGACCCTGTCCTTAAAAAAATATATCCCAATGGATCTTGATACTCGAAAAGAAAAATCTATTACTAGACACAAAAACTTATATTAAAAAAAACAACAATAAATTGTTGAAAGAAAAAGGTATTACCAGCAATAAATGAATAAAAAAAATTACTTGGCAATAAATGACCTGACGAGGTTGATATGCTATAAAACAAAACAACCAACCAACCAACATATACATTTGATGTGCATTTTATTTCTTTAAAAGAGCTTTTCCCCGCTTTGTCACTTTTTTTAATACTTTAAGGGAAAGATAACTCAAAGAAAATCTTCTAACTGTTTCCCGACAAAATACGATAACTTTTCAGACATGCTGAATGCTACAACTGTATACATTCAATTTATTTCATTACTAAACCAAAAAAAAAGTCTGGGTTTCAAGTCATTTCAATCGTCTACCACCATTCACCATGACAATCA